>BLAZ01000724.1:352962-357643 GCA_014633955.1 Acropora tenuis
CCTTTACGATGCACTAGTTTGGGAGCGAAAATTTTAAGAGTGAATATTTGGAGAGACAAATTTACGAGCGATTACGATTAAGATTGAACCTTCCATCGTGATATTTATCGAGAATCAAAGGGAACACTTACCAAAACTAACACTTATCAAAGCTAACTTTATATCATCTTAAAAAACGTGCTACAAGGCGATCTAGACGTGCTCTTGAACCGAGAAGAATTCGTTATATTTATGCAATCTCGTGTCCCACTGGGCCCCGGTAAGTTCCACGTAGTGGTTCTAGTTAATTTGCAAGGGCTGTAGCGCTGTTTTTTGATGCGGCTTCTGAATGGAACAACTCTAGTGTGCTTGTAGTGTTTTTTAATATTAATGTTAGCCCCAAACTGAACATTTTTGTAAGGCATATTGGCCAATTTTGCTAATTTTCAAATTCGTTTTACTTTTCGACCATTAGTTTATTTTTTTAGTCGATTTTTGCATAGAACAACGTTAATGTGCTTGTAGAGTCGAGTTTGGTATGTTTTTGGTAGCGTCAATTTTAGCCTTAAACTGACCATTTTGGAAAAGCTATAACCTTAGCATAGTGGCTATTTTTGGCAATTTTCAAATTGTGTTATCTTGCGATTATAAGCTTATTTTTCGAGCCGATTTTTGCATAGAATAACTCAAATCAGGAGCCGATGATCGGCGCCTGCTCAAATGTGCTTGTAGAGTCGTTTTTGGCATGTTTTTGACAATTTGAATTTTAGCCCTTATTTGACCATTTTTCAAAGGGTATAGCCTTTGCGATGTGGCCATTTTTGCCAATTTTGAAAATCCTCTCATTTTTCGAGAATTACCTGTTTTTCTGAGCCCTGTTTTGCATAGAGGAACTCTAATGCGCTTGTTGTGTCGTTTTTAGCATGTATTTAGCAATTTTAATTTGAGTCGCTATCGACATTTTCCAAAGCCTATGAAGCCTTTCCAAATTGGCCAATTTATCCAATTTTCAAAATCCTCTCATTTTTCGAAAGGGAGCTGCTTTTTCGAGCCGATTTTTGAATAGACCAAGTCTAATGTGCTTGTAATGTGCTTTTGCCATGTTTTTTGCAATGTCTTTTTTTTTTATTTGCAAAGGTTATAGGGTTTGGTATGTTCTGGCAGTGCAATTCTAATATTAGCCCTAAACGGACCATTTGCAAAGTGGCCGTTTTTGCCAATTTTCAAATTTGTCTCACTTTTTCGGATATGAGTTGTTTTTTCGAGCCCTTTTTGCGTAGAAAAACACCATGTGCTTGTAGCGGCGTTTTTGGCTTGTTTTCAACAATTTTAACTGGTTAGCCCCAATCTGATAGTTTGCAAAGTTTACAGCCTTTGCATAGTGGCTATTTTTGCCAATTTTTAAATTCGTCCAATCATTCGATTATTACCTTACTTTTCGAGCTGATTTTATCCATAGAACAACAACTCTAATGCATGTGCTTGTAGAGTCAGTTTCGGCATGTTTTTGACAGTTTTAACTTTAGGCAAATACTACACCAAAATAAGCTTTGTAGTTATTCTATGCAAAACATGGCTAAAAAAACAGCTAGTTCTCGAAAAAGGATTTTGAAAATTGAAAATGGGCAAAAATGACCACTATGGAAGGTCAGTGAAAGCCTTTGCTTTATGAGAGGAACCTTCCATAGTACCAGCAATGTTTTGACAGGCTTCAATAATAGACTAATTGCAAGGTCACTATCAGCTCCTTATGTCTAAAATACTTTATCCGTGAGTTAGCCATAAGCACCCTTTGATTATTTCGAGGAAGCGATGCCATAATCTGGTTGTATTCATTGGTTCTAGCTCCTCTCTTTACCGAGAGGGTGTATATATTAAGCGGCTGCTGTCGTTTTCGCCTCATAGAAAGCAAAATTTGATTTACTTGACCCAGTCTCATAGACCAGCGCAATTCTCGCGATTTGTTCTAGAACCGAGTAGCCTTGTATTTCTTCCAGACCTATTTTTATCTAATTTCGTTAAAAAAGGTTTTGTTTGTTCTTGGTGGTGAACACAGCCATATAAAAGTATTATCGTTTGTCTCATAATGTCGTCATTTGATGTGGATTGGGACGTTTCGTCTGTATACTTGTAGTCTTCAGGCGATGAGGGCGACTTGAGGTGACGCATAACAGCTCAATGCTGCAATTGCCAGTTTGTCGGTCGTTGTAAGCCAGTGGTCATGTTGAAATCCCACAGGGTCATGGAGATAAGTCTATGAGCTCAAAACACACGTCACATGGTCAAGCCAATGATTGATTGACCATACTTGTGCATTAACTGCATGTCTGTCTACTCAGTTCAGTCCATGAGTACACGGAAGTGGATTGTTTTCTTCTTCTAACCAGGATCAAAGTCGTCACTATTAAAAGGTCTTTGAAAGAAGGACATCCAGGTTCGTGTATTTGGAGCCTTTTGCTTAGTGTAAGAGATGGGATTTTTTTTTTGTTAAGGCAGCATCTTAAAATATGTGCAACGAAAGCAGAGTCAATTTGGAGCGAAGAAACACGAAATTTAAGACGGAGAGGGCGAGATCTGATACCGACGAAAGTCGTCCTTCCTTTCGTATTTTCCCTCTTTTTTGTCGGGGTAGAGACGGGGTATCTTTCCAACTCTTCATTACCGCGGAAGATTGTTGTGTGTTATGCGTATATTGCCTTTTAACTTAGAATACATGCACAAGTCATGGTCATATTTAACAACCAAGCTTTGGAATGGTTTACCCGTTAGAGTTAAGGAGCGTCCGGACTTGGCTGCTTTCAGTTGCGCGTTGCAATCGTTTATGGCGCGACTTTAACTTTGCGGGATCGTTATCTGGGGTGGTTGAACGGCAAAGAGGGACTCTTTCTCTCTCTGGTGGGTGTGCTATTCCATGGCATACTTATGCACGTTAGATTCGAATTTTAACGCATTTTTCACTTACAAATTAGATATTACGTTCACACTAGATAATATATAGCTTATTAATATATTTATCTTATGTTATAATTTGTTAAAAGATAAGCAAGCAGATATTAAAGTTAATAGCCGACGTTTCGGCGTCATCGTGACACCATTTGGTTTATGGAGTCTCTACAATTTAGCATAATAACAAACAACAAAGGATCACAAATTCTTCAAGTGAATACCTTTGCGCGAATTGAGTCCGTTTGCACGTTTATGGATGGTTTAAGTTTTATCACAAACAGCATCTCCTTAATTAGTCAATCAAATTTGTAAAAACACTTAGCAAGCACGTAAAATTGTTCTAAACTACAACGGGGTAAGTTATAGTTATGTTCGGTCAAATAATGTTTACAAATTGATGACGATTTTTGTTGCGTCCACCAACGCGTTCGTGGAGGTGGCCACGAGTGTAACCAACATTTCCTGCATCACACAGATTACATTGAAATTAGAAAACCAGCCATTGTTTGTTCACAGTGGCTCCTATGTGATATGTGGGTAAATAAAGTGTGTTATGTTATGTGTTATGTTCTAATTCACTCAAATCCGAAATTTGTGAGAGAAGTTCTTATTGCCACAAGAATCTTTTGTTAGTCTGCTATGAAAGAGTATTTAAAGGCGGTTTAAGTTAATTTAATGATGTGTTTGAACTCTTTGTTGTGTAAAGAGAATTTTTTTGTCTTTCAGTTTGAATAACAAAAACGCAAAAAGTTATCAGGTTGGCTCAAATCCAATCTCTTTGACGGCCATAACACCGGAAAAAATACTTGGTTCATGAGCCGTGACAGCGAAACTGCAAATTTTTGAATAATTAATTTCTGGACTTTCAATTCAGTTCTTGAATAACTTGAATGTCTTGACTTTCAGTTCTTTAATGATAAAAGGAATCGCCCTGGAGGAAGAACTCAGGTAAAAAAAACGGTAAAGAGAAATTGGCTAAAAAAAGCAATGCAGAACTCACCGGCTGAATTGGAACACAAAGAATGCATACTTTTTTTTACATATTTTTAATCTCCGATTGAGTTATTGTTCAAAAAAATGTGCCAGAGTGTTGAGGTGAAAGGGGAGGGGAGTGGTGTAACATTTCACTCAGGGTAGGGGTAAGAGGTTTTTTCAACTTTTCCGGGGTTGAGGATAAATCGACCTGTTGGGCTAACTGCATCCATAGAGATCCAGCCTTCTACTAGCTATATTATTCTACAACTTATCCTCAATTTTTTGCTCGATCTTAGCAAAGTTCGTGTTAGCAATACCTTGTATATCGCGTTTCAGCACTTCATGGCCAGCACAGTGCCGACAACTTCGTCCACTAAGGAGACAACAAATTTCGCACGATTGTGCCGTCTCTTGGTGGATCTAGGAACTCCTGCCTTGAGAAAAGTGTTTGATGACCTCATTTTACCAGAAAAGCTGCAAGCTACATTGGTGGCAAACGAAACGACATTGCAATCACTGAGGACACGAAAGATTCTAAATGTAAGTCAATGGGAGAAGCTCTTCCCTATACATCCTTCCTCTGTTTCGTCGCATCACTTTGACATTACTTTGCTGATGGTTTTGTTGAGAAACATATGCGGACTGACTGATCCAGTTGCTGGCTGGGATGCTCTTCCCGCTCAAACCAGTTTGACTACTGAAGATGATATTGCACGCATAAAGTACTACAGAAACACGGCTTATGCACACGCCGAGCGCGCATCCCTTGATGATGCAATGT
>BLAZ01000724.1:398283-400783 GCA_014633955.1 Acropora tenuis
CACAAGCAAAATGTAAAGTAAGCAATAAAACTGCCAAAACTGATGCTAGTTGTCATGTTGTAGGTTACTCGAGTGAAACGCAATCAAGATGGTGGATACAAATTCAGTCTTTCTGTAAAATACTGCTATTTAGAAGTAACACTGCTGGTAATACCTTGACTGAAAAAGATCATCTGGGTGATTGGAGTCCTGAGAAGGACTGTTGTTTGTGACTGACGTTTTGACAACCTGTGCGGGAGTCATCTTCAGAGTCAAGTGATAGTCTTAGTCTTAGTTAAAAATTCAAAAACCCTGGTGAGCAATTTGATTGGTCAATTTGAATTAAATGTTACAAATTTCAGTTTTACATACTAGATAGGCTGTCTATATGTCTATTCTTTGCCAATAAGCAAACTCGCTTCTACTGAGAACTACTGTAGTACCAGGTCCCTGACGTGCAAAACTATGCATATAACACTTGTTTGATTGATTGAACGCTCACGGACGATTTTGGTGATTTCTAACGTCTTTTGAGAGGTAAATCACCTTCAACCAACGCTTAAATTATTGTCGCAGAATCAAGCAATTATTTCCTTGTTCTTTCCTCAAATTTTGCAATTTTGCCTGAATTACTGTATGTGAAAAGTTGTGATTTGAGGTCAATTATGTGAAATCGCAGTATCCCAGAATATCAAAGGCCCTCACTCTATACAACACTAAAAACTTAATTAAGCAGGGTGAAGATAATGGCAACACATGGCATATGACCACTTTCAGGTTAAGAAACCACCTTCTACCAAATTGCTTGAAAGTCAACAGTACCTAGTCTTGATACTGTACATTTCCTGAGACTGGGAAATCATTCCAATCTAAAATTTGTCCCCTTAATTTGAAAGGCACTGTACCAACCTCAGGCCAAAAGGCAAAAGCAAGGAGTCCAGCTACCACTTCCAGGATCACAATGATAATCATGACAATCATATACTATGAACAACAACCACATGAATTAAGATTACAATATGACTTCAGGTATTTCAGTAGAGCATAAAAATTACTCCCTTCTATGTACAACCAAAACTTTTAACTTTCTTTGTAGTTGTTGCAGTAAGGATACAGTTGCCTCAGTTGCGCATACAGTGAAACCTCTATTAAGCGTACCCCCTATTCAGCTGACACTCTCTGTTAAGTGGACACTTAGTCAGGTCCTGAAAATAGCATCTTATAAAATTATTTCTCATGACGACAAACCCCTATTCAGCGCACACCTCTATTAAGTGGATGTGGACACTGAAAAACATTTCATTTCGATAATTTCTCTTCTCAAAAACCTCTATTAGGCAGACCCGTTAGCTAAAAAACATTGATACAGCACTAAATTACTTCTGCCAATAGATCGTTAATTACATTTATGACAATAATGTGAGTGTCATTATTAACGATCAAGGTACACTTCATCATAAAGAGGTTAATCTGTGCAATCAAAATCCATCTTTCGATAATCATTGTTGCAGCCACTGGCAGGAAAAGTTATCACCATAAAAGAGGTATTCACAAGGAAGCTCTAGGCCATAACCGGCACCTCTGTTAATTTGTTTCCCGACAACTGTTAATTTGCCATAGTTCCCGTGTCTTTTTATGTGGTGCCATAAACTTCAGAATATGCCTGGTAGTGCGGGAAGCAGTGTTGTTTGTGGATGAAGACAAAATGGAAGAGGAAAAAATCTGTATAAAAGTGCCCTGTGTCTCCAGGCAAGGTCCCAAGGGTGTCTGCTCAATAGAGGTTTCACTGTATACAAGGGTTTCAAAAGAAGACGGCAAAAGGTAAATTTCATTGTTTACTTTCCAAATCAGTGCTGGCTACAGCATTACTGTTGTTAATTAATCAATAGTTAGTACTGAATTTGATGCCAGAATGTAGGAAATAGCATTTCCAGGCTTCTAGATTCCAAACTTTTCTGGGGAGGGGGAGAACATGCCCCCAGATCCCCCTTGGATCTGCTGCCTACTTCAAAACTTATTGAAACCCCTGATACAGTAGTTGCTATTTTTAAATAAAAGAGAATAGGAAATTTTACTGATGGGGGCTTATACAGTATGCGTATGGAAAATCTGAGTTCTCGACAGGGTCTTAAGCAACTTGTTGCTTCCAGCAAATAGCAAGAAAGTCGGGGATTATGGATTCCTACTGTATTTTCCCCATATTTCCTTTCCAATAATAAAATTCTTCTTGAAGACCAACACTGCAACTTGAAAGCAGTACTTAGTAACCAAAAATGAAACACAGAAATTCAAACAAACTGAATTTAAGTATACTGATACTTTAACTTACAGTTTTAAGAAAGCAGATGTTTTCTCTTAGAGCACCCACTGTACCAAAAAAGGAAATGATGAATATGAAACCTCCAACAGCAACCATCACAGCTGCTGGATCAGTTGAGATGCTTGAAAATGTGTTGTAATCACTCTTTTGAGTGACAGCCCATAGGCCAACTCCCATCATAACACCTCCAATACACTAAAA
>BLAZ01000724.1:601900-609400 GCA_014633955.1 Acropora tenuis
ATATTTACGGAGACGACGAAAGTGAATTTGTTTGAACGAATTTTTCATGAAAACCAAGTCAATTTGCAAACTGAAACACTTTTTGCGCATCTATGACTGCAAATGGAAGAAGACACTTTTTTTTAACATACCTCTCAGTTTAATTGAAAGGACCTTGCGTAAGACGATGAAAAACATTGCTTCGGTGCATTTGCAGACAGTGGTTTGAGGGGCTAACAACGGCCTTCACAAAGTAATTTTCTTCCTGTGTCTCGGTGGTCTACAATAATTTTCATAAAATACCATGAAAAGTGCTATGTGCTACAAGAGTCAGCAATCAATAACTTACCTGAGATGTGCCGGGTTTTTTCAAGCGATTTCCAACACGTAGTTCTCGATTTTCCAATGCATATCTGCATATGTTGCGTGCTCGCCGCCCTTCTTCGTCGTTGCCTCTTCACTTGAACGAATAAGGCCTGGTCATTAACGACCAACAAACAGTAAAGGGGGACTGGGCTTGGATGGATACGGTGGTGGGACATTTTCAGATTGGACAAGAGCCCATCAAAAGCGGCCTCTATTTTCCACATTACGTCTTCAGGCGACCTTTTTATCGAACACTTTCTGAAAGGAGGGGTTAGCATTTGTTTTCACGCACCCTCAGCTAAAAAAGGCAATCAAAACAGAGTTCATCTCGTATATATATCCCAGTCTTTTTCTTAGATCAGTAATAGGGGATGGCGTGGAAAGGGTTATGACTTTTTGCCGAAAAGTTCTGATTCGCTGAATGTTTCCTCGAGAGATCGGGTCAAAATTTCCCAGCTGTCATAAGTGCGAAGAACTGGCAGCCGCGACAGAATGGAAATTTAAGAAAAGTACAAGACAGAAAAAAAAGATAAAATAAAAAATGGATCGTATAATACATACATCTTATTAGATGGTTTATCATATAATACGCGCGGATATTTTGCGAGTTGCGTAGTATTTTTCCGAGTCCCACAGGGGCGAGGAAAAATGCGAGCAATGAGCAAGGATTTGCCTTTCTATTGTTTTTGTCTTCTCAATGTTTACATCGTCAACCATCAAGTGCAAAAAAAAAAAACAGAAGATACACACATTTAACAGATTCAGCGGCCACATTTTATTGTTCTGAAAACAACATTATGGGATGCCAAGTAGGGCAAATTGGGTTAGCCTACAGTGCGGCAATCTTTTTTCCTTCCCCTGGAGCGGGAGCAAGAGAGACCCTGGTTGGGGCTGGTCACTTTGTCTCCTAGAATATGGAAGATTTCAAGTTAATGGCAGATAGGAGGAGTAGTTCACTGTCATTTTGGCTACAAGGTATTCAAATTAAACTTCGCGATTCCCTCGGGCTTCGAGGATCATGTCGTGGTAGTATTCATCGAGAAACTCCCAAAAAAGTTTGCAAAGCCATTGAAGCTGTAAGTTTAAGCTGCTCTCGACTCTGTAAATCCGTTGGAGATAATTCTCATTGGCGAAATCTGAACAGCAAAGGAAATCGGCAACTTCTAGCCATTGCAAAAGATTTTTTTAACAACGCACTTCCACGAAGTGATGTTTTGTCACGTCTTGTCTCTAGGCCATGTGAATGAAGGCTAATTTAAAAAACTTCACGGCAACAATCTTTGAAAGTCAGCAATCATTTAAAATGAAGATCACTAAGCAGTGTATTTAGGGACTCGCTCTGCGGCACACACATTCAAAAGTTTATAACCAGGAATGAATCAAACGTAGCCGAAAATGTGCCTAGGGGCGGTAGTCGCCACGGACTATGTTTCACTTCAGCGCCATCACCTCACATGCAGGTTAGTCTGAGAACTTTTAGCAATCTGTTTTGTTCTCCTTTCTTGAATTTCTTCCAATTTTTTTTTTGTGCAATTCAGAAATAATCGAGCGATTTGTATTATATATTATTTGAACTATGTGAGGGATAGTCGAAGTAAGAAAGTCTTGGGTTCAAACGATATGCTATTTTAGATCGATTTCGCGTTTCTAAGCCTAGTGTTTTGCTATTAAACTTTTCTCTTCATTTTGGTAGGTGCCGAAGAGTATTTCAGAGTGACTGGAATTGTTCATCACAAAGTGATGTAACTGAAGTGTCAAAGGCATTACTTTCACTAAAGCTTTATTTCTTATGAGAACTCCGAAAATTAAAAAAAAAGACCCTTCGATCGCGATTTATTTATTTCTTCTTTCACATATCATTGTTTAATGAAGGATAATTTTGACTGTCCAGAAAATCAGTACACGGCCATGGTTATTTCCTAAGTCGAAAGGAGTTTAATGAGGTTGCCTGGAGAAGCACAAAATCGGTTCCTAGAAGAAGAGAATACGACGGCCTGAGTACTATGTCTTTGTATTTTGCTGAGAAGGAAGAAATGAAATTACTGTGTTAAACCACCAAACATCTTGTCTACAGTTATTCAGTTTGCAAGCAACGAAGACAGGATGATAGCTCTCATGGCTCTAATACACAGATTGTGATATTTAATAGATGCCACGAGTTGAACGTGTATTGCTAGCTGAGGGAAATGCTTATCATGAGGTGAGTAAAACTATGCGCCGCCAGATTTAACTTATGACAGAATTTAGGCTTTCAAGCATGCTCTCCCCCTCCAGGGGAAGGGAAGAAGAGAGACCCTGGGGACGAGGTTGACAAACATCCATGTTGTTTCCATCAGGGTAACTTGCCCCCTTAGCTCTTTTGCCTAATGAAAACAACATGGCAGCAAGTCTGTGAACTGCAATATTCCTGCCTGTAGGCTAGTTGTGTGTAATTGGTTTTGGTTGAGGTTTTTAACTAAGCCAGCGTGATTTTTGTACCCTTTGGTCCAGATTTTACTTAAAGTGTATAAGTTCATGCAGTTTGAAAATCTACGTATGTATGTACCCATAGTGCATTGTTGCAAAAAAAGATGGATTTAACATGGCCGCGATATGGTAACGGGTATTATTATGGGCTAAGGGGCAGTAATCACGGTTGCGTGACAAATGCTTTCGTTCTCGCAGGAAACCATGTTGAATACACTCTTTGGACTGGCAATAATATCGACAATATAACCGCAGTTGAAATGTCGAAAAGCGAGTACAACAATTTGTTGTTCCGCATAAGTAGGAGACTGGACGACATCAGTGATCTTGAACATGTACTCTTCATATGCAGAGAGAAACTAGAGCCTCAAGCCGATCAAGATATTCATAGTACACTCTCCTTGCTAAGAAAATTGGAAGATGGCGGTTTTCTTGGGGTTGATGAGATGCAGGAGGTTAAAGATATTCTGAAAGCTGTAGAGGAATGGGATCTTTATGAAAAAGTCGTCAAGTTTGAAAGCACGAGAAGAGAATATAAGGAATTTCTTGAAATGGTTATAAATGTGCTCGAAGAACGCGATGATTTAGAACGGCTTATGTCTACCGCCGGGAGAGTAAGGACGATACCAGAAGAAAGAAAAAAACAGATTCAAGACGTTCGGTCACTAGTTCAAGTCTTGGAGGATATGAATTGTCTTAGAATTGACCGTTTTGGAATGTTAAAGGAAATTTTTACCGAACTGAATGACGATGAACTACTGACGGAATTGGCACAGTTTCAGAAACGTCGAGTCGAAGACGAGACACGCGAAAGGCGAAAAGGTAACAATCTCAACTTTATTTTAAGAGAAAGTATGATTCGGAAAATCACAATGTTGTGTTATTTGAATAGACTATTTATTTTGGCTGAAAATGTTTAATGCTTCCAACTGTTACAGTCCTAAAATGTTCGCATTTTATTTGCAAACGAGACTTCAGATGTAGCAGTACGTCACCAAAATTTTTTTTTCATCGGAAACGAAAAGCACTCCATTTCATATATTCTGTTGTTAAATTTAGGTTGCGTTCTCACTTGAGGGAATTAATTTTAAAGTAAACTACACTAGAAGAAGTTTATATTACATTCATTCATATTCGATGCTATTATTTAATTTATTATTCACCAATATATATTTATTCACATTCAAGAACTGACAACTAAGTTTTTATTCAAGAAATCATCTATTCACATTTAAAGACATTTCTTATTCACGAATATATTCACTCATATTTACACAATGTATTCATTCTTATAACCCTGACCGAATAATTTCTTCGGGCTCTCATTGGATAAAACTGATCACCTGATACTAAATCGGATGACGGTTATCAGATGATATCCACCGGTCGATTTGATATCCGTCGTCTGATTTTATTTCGACGGAATAAAGGCCAACAAACGAGCAAGCTTTTAATCAGTCAAGGAGAACAAAAGAGTACTTCTTGCAAAAGCCAGTGATGGAGAAATTAAAAAGCTTTTGGACAAAAGACTGTTTTCATAAATGGGGGCTAATTAATAATTATTATTCTTTTATTTTTATGCTAATTATCGTCACTAGCCTCGTCAGCACGGACAAAATCCAAAAGAATTTATGCTTTAAAGTGAGGCTAGTGAGGATGATTAGCACAAAAACCACAAAACATGCAGGAGCGATCATACGTGCATTCGCCTTGAGAAATTTCCAGCTTGCTAGTATATTGGAGGATAATACCCATTGCTGAAAGATTGTCCGAAAAATGAACAGTTGTCCCAGAAGCGAAGCTTCGAGGGCAACTAAGAAATTTTAATAAATATTCAATAGTTTATAAATTTTACTAAATATTCAATAGGTTATATTGGTTCACGATCGAAATATTTTGCACATCATTTTCTCTTTTGAACACAAAACGTATATTTCAAAGTATTTCATTCAGTACTGCCCTATTGATACTGACGAAAGGCAGAACTTGCTGGAGAACTACTACAAGATACTCTAGCCTTATTTGGATGCTCTCTCTCACTATGACTTCTGCAGTGTTCCGTTCTGGTTTGTACTCTTGTAAGAGACCGAGAGCTGCAGAAAAAAGATCTTGCCCGTGTAACACTTGTGTTTGGGGTCTTTGGTTTACCACTCCACTAGACCTTCGTTCGTCCGCCATTTTGCATTTAGAATTTTGCGCAGAAAATGTTGAATAAGTATTGCACCTTTTTAAACCAATATTTCGATCATGAATGTGAATGAATATCAACGTTGAATGTGAATTAATGCATCCCGTGAATGTGAGTTAATATATTTATGAATAAGAAACATGTCTTTAAATGTGAATAAATATATTCCTTGAATAAAAACTTATTTGTTGAATGTGAATAAATGTATTAGTGAATATATTAACAATAGCATTGAATGTGAATGAATATAAAACTTTGTGAATTTTGCACCATTTTGCCAACCATAAACTTCTTCTCAAATAAATTTGTTCTCAGTGAAAGTGTTTTAACATTTGAGCCGGCAATTCACTTGGTATGCAGTATCAACTTGAAAAAATTGGTACCTGACGAAATCAAAGATGGCGGCCGGAACAGTTTTTCGGGGTTTTATGACGACGCCTTCCCAAATGTTTTTTGTACGACTCATGGATGCGAGCTAGCGTTGAATATCTGCCGCCCAAGGATAGATGAATGTTTTTGTCTCAAAAAAAGCCCACATTTTGTGTTTTACAAGCAACCAAAGAAACGCCACTGTCCATCACCTTGAAGTTGTTTACAGAATCGAAACCATCTTCCTAGGTGGTTACAATGTTGGTTATTCTATAGATGTTTCGATCCAGTTTTGCGGGTTTTATTTAAACGTGGGCTAGATTTCAGAATACGCCCCTCACTTATACAGGCATCAAGAGTTTCAGTTTCTTTTGTTGGACGCTGTGCATTGTGGGACAGAAAGTGAGCATCAAGTCTTGAATGACAGCCATATCGTTGTCTCCTTTACGGGAATATTGTTATTATTTGGTACTAAGTTCCAATATTCGCGCAAAAGGAGACAAGATGAGGAGGGAAAACAATCCGATAAGGCTGCCATTAGAGACTTGGTGCTCAGTTTCTGTCTCACAATGCGCAGCGTCCAACAAAGGAAACTGAAACTCTTGATGCTTGTATTAGCATATGAATTAAGTGTATTATTTTCTATGTCTCGTTCTTTAAGAGAAGAAGGATATATGCAAATAAGTGAGCGGATATTCTGAAATCGCACCGAGAAGTGAAACAGACGAAAATACCAATTGACAACTCATTCAGTAGATATTAATTGATTAATATTATGCACCCATCATTTCAGCTCAAAAAGCAGCCGTTTGGTCGTCCGCAATAGCTACAAGTCAAAGGATAATAGGAGGTACGGTGAGCAAGACAAAAAAAAGAGATAATAAAGTAACAAATAAACAGCAGACACCTTTTTGTTTAGAAGAGTGAGCTACGTTACACCGTTTGTCATGGACTGACATAGTGATAGGTATAGTGCTTTGAAGTGAGAGACAAATTGATTTGATTCTTTTTGAAAAATTAAATAAATGTTGTGATATATATATCAAGGTTGCAGTTGTACCCTGATGACTAAGTAAGGGTTATTTTTAGGCAACGAGGGGATACGTGATTTAAAAAATGTATCAGTAACGTTGTTGAAGTAAAATTGCGCTCTTGTTTGTCAGTGCAATAAACGCGATGCATGTGGGTGAACTGAGAGGGGAATGTTTCTGTAATGCTCACCTAGGGGATTATCAATTCTAATGTTCCCCTAGCTTTTGAGACAGTTGCTAATTAGCGGGATTTATTCAATATAATGAGCTTGGAAGAGTAAATGAAAACGAGCGAGGTGGAGAAGTGCCAACTTGGGTGCGGAGAAGGTCCTCCTGTATAGCAAAGGAAAGCCACGTTTTTCAATAAACTGGCACATCTCAGTGGCTTTGCTAGAATAATCCGAGTTGTCACTGCAGAGTCGCCCAAGTATAAGAAAATAAGAATACGGGATGGCTGTTTTTAACATGTCACTGCCGGATGTGAAGACGAGAGCAACAAATAACTGTGAGAATCTGTGGGTTTCTAATGAACACTAGTGGAAAGACTGTTGCCATTGACAGAAATTTTAACGTCTAAAAATACGAGTGAAGTTTCCAAGATTTCTCAGGTGTATTTAAGGGCCGGATGAAAAAAATTAATAGCAAGCGTCGCCTAAGGAAGAGAATGAGAGAATTCCATTCACACTTACTTTTCCCCTCAACAAGCTTGCTGTCAAAATTATCATCCTCAAGAATTTTAAATTACTTCCAAACGACCCCGAAACTGCCACTATCTTCTCGAAACCTCCACTCACCTCATTCAAATGCGGCAAAAAGATTAGTAACTTTATCGTGAGAAGCGCACTTAAAACTAATCACCAACCCGGTACTTTTCAGTGCGCTCGAGCACGTTGCAAAACTTGCCCTTTCATTCTCAACACTGGCAGGATATCGGGAGCTAAACGATCCATTCAGATCGCTAATCGTTACTCGTGTACCTCCACTTATGTTGTTTATTGCGTTACCTGTACCTTTTGCAAGAAGCTATACATTGCCGAAACAGGAAGACAAGAAGACGATTAGGCGACCGTTTTCGCGAACACCTCCTCGATGTTGAGAAGG
>BLAZ01000724.1:631705-634383 GCA_014633955.1 Acropora tenuis
CGTCAGGCTCCAACATGCCTTTGCTTATGTTTTGGTTATTCTTGATTCAAAATGAATTGAAAAAACATTTCAGGAAATTGATTACGTGTTCAAGATTTCCTATTAATTTCCAAAAAAAGCTTTATCCTTCTTTAACGGCTCTTCGTTATCTCCTGCTCAACGCTTGTGAACGATTGTCATTAAATTTTCTGATCGATGCACTTTGTGATTTACGTTTCAGCCTATATAACCTGATCATCAGTTTTTCCCTTCTTCTACCTCGAGGATACTAAATTATTGAGAGCAGGCTGCATTGCCAAGCTTGTCACAAACTTTGGTTGTCTTTCAAAATAACAGGCCCAAAAATCGAAGAAAGGCGAAACCAAAACGAAACTACACTGCCTATTTATCCCTCGATGAATTTTAGTTAATTCGCAAATTGAAATACTTACGGACTGATAAGTTATACTTTCTGTGTTTCTATGAATGCGAATGGAAGGAGACGCATCTAAGAGGCATTGCTTTGCAGCTAAAATACCTTTGAGTCAGTTAAATTTATAGAGCCTTGAGTAAATCAATGAAAACCTAACGTTTCTTTGGTGCATTGGCAATGTCAGTGCTTTGAAGCGTTACAATGTTGGAAGTCCTCTTCTTATTCTTCGGTGTTTTAGAGTTCGCATAAAATACCATGAAAAGTGCTAAGTGCAACAAGATTCAGCAATCACTGGATTACCTGAGTTGTGCTGGGCCTTTTTGAGCAATTTATAATACGTTGTCCACGATTTTCGACTGCATGGATCTCCGCATATGTGGTATGCTTACACGAGTAGGGCCCAGTCCTTAACGATCAACAAACAGTAATGGGGGACTAGGGTTAGAGGGTTGCGTGGTCGTGGTGGAAATAATTAATTGGTGGTGTTGTATTTTCAGCTTGCTCAAGGGCCATCAAGGCTAGCATCTACTTTCCGTGCTGGAAGCAGCCCTTCCCCTAGGAGATTTGTTTATACAACATCTCTTGGGAGTAGGGGGTTAGGGCTTGGTTTTGCACGCCCACAACTAATAGAGTCAATCAAAACAGGGTGTATCATGCTGTATCTCAGTATTCTCTTTAGATGCTAGATCAGTAATGGTTTTATAACGTCTTGCCTGAAAGTTCTGATTCGCTGGATGTTTCTGGGACACATTGGGTCAAAAGTTCTCAGCAGATGCACCTGCGAAGTCCAAGCGACCGCGACAGAGAAGAAATTTAGCCATGAAAGCACAAGACAGCAAGACGAGAAAATGGATCGAGGCTCCTATTGATGGGTGCATGTACTCCTCTCCCGAGCATCCCATAATATGTTATCCAGAAAAAATAGAATTCAATATGTCTGCCGTGTTGTGTCTATTATTGCCCCTTATTTATTCGAGGTACCAGGAATTTCAACTGGTGCTCGATGATCCAAAGCGATCGAGCACTATACTATATGAAATCAATCTAGGGCTCGGATAGGTATTCAAGCTTGGCTCCGATCCGAGCTTGGTTGCCCAGCTAAAAAGTTCAATATGTCTGCCGTATTGTATCTATTGTTAAACAATATTATTATGGGCTAAGTAGCAGTAGCAGAACCGAATTGAACAACCAAACAAGTTGAATCGAACCTCTGGTCCATAACATAGCCGCAGAGGAAATGTCCAAAGCAGAGTACAACGATTTGCTGCTACGCATAACCGAGAGACTGGACGACATCAATGCTCTTAATCGTATACTCTTCATATGCAGAGAGAAACTAGCCGGGGAGGATATTCACGATTCGATCTCCTTGCTTATAAAATTGGAACAGAAAGGTTTTCTTGGGGTTGATGACCTGCAGGAACTTAAGGACATTCTGAAAGCTGTAGAGGAATGGGATCTTCTTGAAAAAGTCGTCAAGATTGAAAGCATGAGAAGAGGATACAAGGAGTTTCTTGGAGTGGTCATTAGTGAGCTCGAACAACTCAATGATTTGGAACGGCTAATGTTTACCGTCGGGAGAGTAAAGAGGATACCAGAAGAAAGAAAAAACGATGTTCACGATGTTCGGTCACTAGTTCAAGTCTTGGAGGAAATAAATTTTCTCGGCATCGACCGTCTTGACATTTTGAGGGAAATTCTCACCGAACAGAAGAAAGATGAGCTACTGACGAAATTGGCAGAGTTTCAGAAACGTCGAGCAGAATACGAGACACACGAAAGGCGAAAAGGTAATTCAAGTTATACTTTGTTTGAAGGGAAAGTGCACCCCAGAAAGCGTTTGCCATAATGTTTTCAGCTGTACTTGAATAGTCTATTTATTAGGGCTAACATGTCTTTTCTTTGAACAATTGTAGTCCTAAAACTATTAAACATTGGCGTATTAGTGAACCGCCATATTTGTTTTGGGTTACGCTCACAAGGCTTCTAACATGCATAGCAGTAGTGAAACTGTGGCGCACCAAGCGCATCCTAACAATACATGTTTATATCGCAGTTGTTTTTATCGGCAAAGAAGGTTACTCCAATTCAAATATTCTATAGTTAAGTTTAAATGTTCTCATCGGGAAAAGTGAAGCATTAGACGAAAATACCATTGACAACTCAATAGCTCGTTTTCATTGTCACGCAACGACAAAAAAAATTTCTTGGTTTGCACTGTCACGCAATAAAAAAATAATTCGAAAACCATTCACTGTATAAAGTC
>BLAZ01000724.1:647931-652931 GCA_014633955.1 Acropora tenuis
GAATGGCAACTGCAAATCCAAGCGCAATAGCCTCTGGAACATCTCGAATCTCGGCTGGAAATGAAATTTGCCCTTTCCTGAGATCAACGTTAAGTCTGGATGTACCACCAAGGAGGTTTAGGGAAAACTTCTCTTGCGAGACCTGACTGGTTTCTTTCCATCCTTGCTTACCAAATAACGCAAAGAACTTGAGGGACAGTCTTCCTGGTTGGCCCTTAACTCCCGGGATTCCCCTAACACCGCGATTGCAATCTGTTCCTGCAACACCGGATATCCCAGCGACTCCTTTCACATAGCCATGCCATTTGCCAACACAGATTCCCCAGTCTTTCATTCCTCTTATAAGAACTGCTCTTTCTCCCTCCTCCGGCTTTAAAGTGCACCATTAAGTCGGCTTGCTGACTTGCTGGATCTGAGGGATGGCATCACCGTTCACGACATGTGCTGTGCTAACGACTATTCCAGCGTTGTTAATAACCTCGACAGACGAGAGTTGTAGTAGAGTAGAGTGCATAACACGACAGGTAAAAGCTTCTCTATGATGGTAGTCAAGCAATCTATGAATTGCAACTTCACATGAAAGCGATGAAGATCGAGCTAACAAGGCTGGTGAAAGAATTAATGTCGGTGCGCTTAAGACTTGTGCAACATGCTCAACGCGATTAAATGCTCTTTCTGGTATCACAGAGAAGAAGCAACTAAGAAGTCTTCAATGATAGCATTTTAAAACTTGAACCTGTTATTGAAAAGATTTTACATTGTACCATTCCTCCAACGGACAAATAATTATTTAAGGACAGATGAGGTTAGTGTGTGGCATCCTTAATTAATAACGTTCTGAAGCTGTGCGAGACTGCACAAGGACTCGAAAAGTGCGGCCAGTACCACTGGTGTCATGCTTACCACGGATCGGTAGTCATTTCCAGAAAGGGAAGTGATAATGTGCAGCTGACTTTGTTCAAGACTTTTGGAGAGAATTTGCTCACACTGCAAATCAGTACCAAAACCAGCATTTATTTCCTTCAAGTTGCAAATTATCTTCTGTGTGTTCCTTCTTCTTTGAACTAAGAATTGTAGTTGGTGAGCATTCCTCCAAACCACTTCATAGATTCACATAGGTACTTAAGTACAGTGACTTAAACTAACAAAGAGGTGGATTATAAAGGAAGGACATTACGACAGATTACATTAAAATTGAACAACAAACCATTACCTTTAACGAAATGTACAACTTTTGCATTCTAAAACGTTCTTACAAATACATGATGATTACACACACGAAAAAAAAACTTAATTCCTCTGCTGGTTTATTCAAATGCTTTATTATTTTTTCAATAACTTTTTTATCAGTTGTTCCAAGAGCTCACATGCAGAGGCTCCTAACTTACAAAGCGCCTGTATCTTTTGCATCCAAGTTGTAAGGTTTCAAAATGATAGAACAAAAAAAAAATGATTTGATAGAGCAAAAAGAAAATCTAGTATTTCCTAACCACCGCCAGATTTCAGACAAGGAAACATCCGTTGCATCCATCTCTTATGATCTCAAGGCTGTTATTGTCCAAAAAGGAACAAAGATTTCATCAGGTCACTATTTTTGTTACTTCAAATGAGAAGGGAGGTGGTAAGGTGCCCGTGATGCTACCATTCAATGTTGTTCAGTTCATGAAGCAACCAGTCAAGAAGCACACCTAATCTTCTATGACAAAGAGGATCATGCTGAAGAAGTGCAAGAGTGGAGACATGTTGCTAAGATGTCTCCTGCAACACGAAAATGTTAGCCCAAGATACTCCAGACTCCACATGTGAAGATCCTTCCTGCTATATGTGTTATACATGTGTTCCTCCTGATTATTAGAAAGTGGAGACTGGTATGCCAGTTACTTTAAGGAATCTCCTTGGAAGTTTGGTCTGGGTATACTCTCTTCTCAAAGAACAACAGCGTACCTGAAAAATTGCCATGGCTGGTGTTCCAATCATCAAGCATACAACGGTTAAGGCGTGGGAACCCTCGGGTGTGGAGAGGCTTCTTCCAGCTAAACACAAGATAAGTGAGGGAGAACTTTCAAGTTTTTATCATAGACAATCTGTTATTCCTAAATACAGAAACAATCCCAAGCCTTGGGTAAAAAAGTGTTCCCTCTCAACTCTGATGTTTAAAACAACATGAAACAAGATTCAATAGGCAATTTTTTGAAATGTCAACATGACTCAACATACAAAGATGTTACAACTGCAAACATAATCCTGTGTCCTGCACTGCATGGGGATCACTGGTGTCTTGTTGCTATTCAGTTGCAAGAAAAGAGGATGGTTTACTTTGTCTCCTTGTTTGATGGTGTTGGTGCACCAACTGCTTTATTAAGGTTCATGAACTGCATGTTTACCAGCCAAAACAAATTTCTAGACTAGAAAGACTGGCAGTATTACACAATTCTAGCCACTGAAATTGTGAAAGGAACCAGCCCTCTGTGCAGCAATCTGAAAGAGAATGTCAAAAATAAAAAACATGGTGACACAAAATCAGACTCTGACTTTGAATTACCAAAGAAACGGCAAAAAAAGGGCACTGGAAAACAAATACCTAGCATGCTTTACCCTTTGTCAGAGGGTTCACCCCCACCTTACAAAGTGAGAAAAGTGAAGACTACACATATGCTAAGGATGGAAATCATGCTGACAAAAATTCTCACTCTAGAGCCAATCCCTGAGCCAGCAAAAAACATTCTACCATCTGGTTATGTGTGCATGTGCCAGGAATTTAATGAGGTGCCAACAGAAATGTTTGCAGGGGTACCTCAGGGTACCTTTCATATCAAACTATCAGTAAACAACATCATATCTAAAGATGACCTAGACACCTGGCTACAGCTATTTACAACCTCATCAAACATAAAGTACAATGTCCAGGGTGGTTACAAGTGAAAGGGAGTTATAATGATGTATGCACAGTGGTTTATTTGCCAATGCAAGTGTAAGAAGTTGACCAAAAAACAAGCTGCAGAGAAAGAGGCAGCAGCAGCAAGAAGAGAAAAGAGATATGGGACACAAAAAGGCAACAGTGGAAAGGAGTAATGTAACCTCCATCTACTATCAAAAGCTAGAGAAAAGAAAACAAATAATTGTGAGAGCATTAAAGTGTCTGTTAAAAGTTTTATTAACAATCAAATGAACCATTTATGTGAAATTCAGCTTTGAAGGAACCCTAACCACAGAGTGCAATACTTCCATTTAACATCCTTCTGCCAGATTTTGTCCACAACAACTGATAAATTTTCACATTGTTTTGAGCAGGGCATGACTGCTTCAGAAGCATTTCATCATCTTGAAACACAGCTGATGAGGGATCCTGTAACCCTTATGTTACTGGCTAATCCCAGAATAATTTATGCCCATCATTAAGAGATACAAACAATATTTATGAAAAATGGCTTGTTGAAAAGAAAGAGCTCCCCAATGCAACTGAGATGTTTGATGGCCTTGAACAAGTAGTCAAGGACTACAATATGAAATATTCAAGTATGGGAGGCTAGTACTTTTTACAAAGATTCAGTGACGATGACGGTGATAAAAAAAGTTTGATTGTATAAATCAACAAAATTTGATCTTATAAATATACAACCATCTCATGACATATGCCCACACAATCAGACAAGCTGGTAAGATGGCATTCATAGACTACTCAGGAAGCCTTGACAGATACATTAACAACCCAGTTTTCTTTATCTACAGTCATTATCCAAGTGAACCATTACCTCTTGCAGTCTGGATACCTTCAAGCCAGTCGCAAACATGTCTTGAAAGCTGAATTGATTTGCTCAAATTCTCCCAGACAATGCCTTTTGTAGTAAAGGGCCCCACAAAGGACCTGCTATTTTCATGTCAGAAGACAATGCTAGGCAGAGAGTGGCTCTTCACATGCAATGGGAACGGGCAACTCTCTTCCTTTCCATTTTCCACTTTGCAGTCAAATTCAAATTTCATCAGCAGTCCAAATAAGATTTCATTAATTTGATCGCATATATCCACTATCTATGGGCTTATCATTTACCCACATAATGACCAGCTCTTGGTTGGCCTCAACTGGCAGATCACTGCACTGGCATAGCAGAGGTTAGGGTTCAAATCTTATTCGAAGGTGTATCTTTTGCTACTGCTTAAGTAGCATAGCAAACTGCAAAGATCATTACCATTAACATTTTCCACTTTCTTCAAGCAACATGGCAGTGACTTATTGATTCTAAGCACTCTATTTTCAAATATGAGAGACAACAGCTCAGGTCCACAATGCACAACCTTGTGTTTGCAAAAGCAGTGGAGACAACTACTTTCTTCAGCTACCATATTGAAGAAATATCCTATGTATCACGAATACCGTACAAAATCTTTCCACAGGAAAAAGGAATGGGCTCTTTCAGAACAGAACTCAGGACACAAGGGAATAAAACTGACAACTACACAGAATCAATGATCTTTGTAATTCAAATGTGTTATCTTGAGAAGAATGCAAGTTTATAACCTCATATCATTGTTTCAGTTCATAACTGAAGACCTAGAAATGTACTTTCATCACAAGCTTCTCTCCATGGCATTTGAAAAGCCACAAAATCTGCACCTTGCTGCCTGTCGCTTGGGAGGAAATGCAAGTTTTGTCAGTATGAGCAGCATAACCATGCGTGAGAAAAATCCATACCAATTTTAAGTAACCAACATAGAAGAGAAAAAGACACCACCTATATTGTGGACTGTTCTCTAGGAATCTGCATGTACATGCAGATTCCTAGAGAAAAGGGTATAAATGGTAATGCATGCTTACACCAGGTTACTGTAGCTTTAAAATATGGTATAAGCAACCTAAACTTCAATCCCACAAACAGCAAAAGAAAGATTCAATATTGCAATTCTAGCTGCTGGAAATAATACAAAATTCAATGTTTCCCAATTTGTCAGTCTAGATCTAAGGGAAATCGAAAGTGATTCCCATTTCTCTGGAAATCAAGAAG
>BLAZ01000724.1:671750-674250 GCA_014633955.1 Acropora tenuis
AGCACATAATATGTACATTTTACCGACCGTGTCCTCAGACCTATCTTCAAATTTCTTTTAAAATCCAGAGCCTTAAAAGATTTGATTACATCTCAAAAAATCTATTCAACTGAGGTTTGCATTCGGCTCATGGACGAATTGAAAGCTTCCATTCCTGGGGTTAATCTTGCACCCCGAAATGGTGACTGTAAGTGGATCCTCATTGGATATGCTGGATCTCCATACAAGCACATGTCCTGACCAGTAGGAGAATGGGCGTGGTTCTCCAACTCATCCATGAGACCAGAATCTCTTAGCATACCGGCATCACTGATGACGTTTACCCACTGAAACAGCATTTAGGAATATGTTGGTGGCTGAAATGTACAGTTTACAAGAGGAACCTCACTAATTATTTGGGGATGGGGTAGCGTGGGCACATTAATCATGCATAGTACTTTTTCGTCTTCAATCTTACTCCTAGACTCCACCTTAATTTGCCACTTGTGCTCCTCGGCGATATATAATGTACGATGGAAAATATCACACTCCACAAAGCATTTTACATCAGCATTTAATTCCTCAGTGCTTGTAAAAGGGCACATAATTTGGTGGAAAGTACAACTCGATAAATTTGGTGAAAAAATATAAGCATTCGTATGGTCGCTGATTGAAACTTAAGCGCATGGACTTTTGTGGCCAGTGTAAACAGTACTTTGGTTTTGGTTCGGCCTACAGATTGGGTGAACGGTACGGTCAACAAACGGAAGCAGTTCTCAAGTGGAGCTCCTTTTCTCGCTATAGCGTCAGCGTACCTCTGCAGTGCGGCAGGATTTATAATTTAGTAGCAGGTTATTCCACTGAGTTAGCCTATGTCCATGGGCTTGATAGATGTAATCTACAACTTGGATTGTGACCATACTTAGAACGGGAACCGGTCTCCCAAAGCGATATATCATATCACTGTAGTGGTAAAGGAAGAACCGTACATAAGCGCTCGATACCATCTGTCACTGATCTCTGGGGGCGATGGTAAGCATCATAGGAAAAATCCGAATTTTTGGAGATTTCTAATAATCGCAAACAAGAACAAAGTTTAACATGCATCAAATATATAAATAATGTGAGCACCTAACAAAGACTCCACTAGCGTCCTCAACCGATTATTTGTCACCTCTTGTAAAATGAGAAACTGTATTGCCTTATTTCGAGGTTTCATTGCATGAACTGCTTCTTTGTTGTTTGAACGATTTATTCAGCCCTTTTCTTTCTCTCTCATTTCGCTTGTTACACTTGCGGACAAAATACGTTAATTTAAGGTTTTAATGAACCGCTTGAAATCTTTCTTTCACTTATTTCGTTTCATTTGATTCACTTGCCGACAACGATGATCCCTACCGGTCACCCCAGCGCAGCTATCGCGTTTAGACGAATGCTCCCAGCATACACTCCCAGGGTATAATTTACCTTCTTTCTTTAAATTTTCCGCTCGTAAGCAAATATCGAACTTTCGGAAGTCCCGTTTCATTACCAAGGTGTTGCCTCCATTGTTTAAAAAATGCCTTATAGGGGCATTTTTTTGCTAGTAGACAAAAGCTTTTGTTTTCAAAATTGATCCACATTTCTTGATACGAAGTGTTTTCCTCGTAGAGAAGTAAAGGCTCTTCGTCGGTAATTAAGCCTTGGCTATGGTTTATTAAGGTCATATTTCTTGCGTCCTTTAGCGGAGACGTGTCAACACGGAAGGAAGTCCGTGTCTCGAAAACGACGACTGCTTAACCTTCCTATTTCGCGCCAAGAACGACGGCCTCGATCCAGTCTTATGCGGCTTCTCCGCCGTTCGTGTTGTCAAGAACGTTTGGTGCTCTCTGCTGAAAGAGCCAACCAAAACAGAGTTCAACTCGCATATCGCATATCTAGTTGTGTGCAATTGGTTTTGGTTTAAGTTTTCAACAGAGCCAGAGTGATATTTATACCCTTTGGTCACGGTTTTATTTGAAATGAAACGCCGAACGAAATCTAAAAACTAATGCAGTTTGAAAAATTTGTAGCAAAAGCATATTTCCTCCCACTAGACGTGCGTGTGTATGTACTCATAATGACTTGTTGTAAGAAAAATCGAATTCAACATGGCCAACACATTGGAAAAGTGTCTAATTTTTAATAGACCACACCCTGCCCCCGCGAAGAAAACGTTTCCTTCGCGAGGAGGGGAGAGTAGGGCTACACGTTGGCTTTTTCAGGGGTATTATTATGGGTTAAGTGGCTGTGCTCACGGTGCGTGACGAATACTTCTGTTTCACAAGAAACCGAGTTGGATCGAATCTTTTCACAGGAGATAATATAGACAAGATAACTCAGTGCAAGATATGTCTGAAACTGAGTACAACAGTTTACTGTTCCGCATAAGTAAGAGACTGGACGACATCAATGATCTTGAACATATACTCTTCATATGCAGAGGGAAACTAGAACATCAAGCCGATCAAGATATTCATAATACCCTGTCCTTGCTAAGAAA
>BLAZ01000724.1:757861-760361 GCA_014633955.1 Acropora tenuis
GAATGGAGATGGTGAAGATGGGCAAAAAGGGAAAGGTTTGCCAGAACAGAATGGAGATGGAACACGTGAAGAAGAGCCCCCTTTGAACCAAGCGACTGGAGAGGATAATAATGCTAATGAACAGATTCCTTACGCTTCCAGGAGAGGTCCCGAGGCAGGTGGTTTTATTCTTTCTTTCATTCTTGCACTCTTGTGCATGTATGCTACATTTATAATATTGTCACGTTAAGGTTTGTTAAGGTCACTTTCTTAAGGGCCTTGTCAATTTTGAGAGTGCACATCAAATCTCAATGCAGTCATAAGATCCTTAAACGGCAAGCCAAATACAGTAATAGCGCAAGACCGATATTTTGAAACGCACAACTGAAGCACAACTGGATTCGAGGGCGAAGTCTTTCACCCATTACTTCAATAGGTCATTATTACTTGCGATAAAAGATGACTGTCTAGAAAGAGGATCTGAAAATTTGAATTTTGTTATTGTACGTAGCTGCTGGTCACCTTTTTTTCTTTGTAATAATAGGAAAATGTGAACGGTGGGGATTTCCGTCTTAAAGACAGAAAAAGGTGACAAAATGTACTTTTGATGATTGCATTAGTAATATTCTCTAAAGAAGCGTCTTTGAGAGGGACTGTGAGGAAGTTATTCACGCGTCATCCACACAACACCAAAACAGATGGTATTTTATCTGCAGCTGTATTATGGTTGATGCTCTTGAATTATTCTATAATAATTATATTGTATTCCTACACTTTCTACCAAATTGAACCCGAGATATTATGTATTCTTACACATTTGTGGAGGTCAGCTTCTCACCACTTTGCTGGCTCTGCTTCTCCCTTCCCAATTCCACCCCCACCCCAAACTGAAATTTTCAGTTAAGAAAACAACATCGATGGTATAGTCAATGATAAGAAGGTAAAATACAGAGTCATATTTCCCAGTATCTATCTGAGCGTTAGCCCCTAGCTGTAGTGATGAGCCCACACAGGGACAGGTAGAAACTGGGCTGGTGGTTGAATCCACGACCTTCAGATTAGATCATAAACTCAGCTACAAGGGCAGACTGGAACAGGCCGTGGGTATCAAGGATCTAATTTTGTGGCAATGATCATGTGTGATGGAAGGGTGCAAAATTTGGCCGCGATAAAATCGATAAAATAATCATTACTTAGTGGGTAAAGTGCAGATATATACGATCATTGCACAGTTTTCAGCAACGTGGATTCCTACGGAACACTGATTCCATTTGTCAACTTTTTTTGCAGTGGTGTGTATGGTGATTCTGGTTCTCACGAACATACATTGAGCCATTTTGCTGGCTTTATCGTGACTTCTATAGTGATGGTATTTGCTGTATATGCTGTTCACCATAACAGACAGAAGGTACTGTAATTTAGTGTTTGGATTCAATCACCCGCTTATTTCCCCTTAGTGCCTTGTTTACTGATATCTTGAATAGTTTCTTCCCATTCTCACTTATTATTGTCCCCTACTGAAGAAAAAAAAATTGAAGGGCTTTATGAGCCAAGTCGTTATTGTGGTATTACAGTAGCTATCACGTACAACACTTGAGCAAATTTGCATAAATGGCTCGAAGACGACATTAAGTCGTTTATTGTGCATGCGCGTATTCACAACTTCAAATTTCAAAGCGGCTTAAGATAAATTGAACGCCTAGTGAAAGTTTGTGCACATTTTTGGTTTCTTTCCTTTCCCACAGATCGTCGCGATCTTCATAGAAGGCAGAAATGACAATCACAGTAGGAAACTGGAAACTGATGTGAAGGAGACTATGCCGGCAATGAAAAATACCCATTCCACATACGTGAATTTGTAAACTAAGTAGAGTATAGAATTTTTTTGGACTACTAGAATATCATTTCTTGTGTTAAAAAAGAAGCGAAAATCACAGGTATGTAAGTGCTTTTTTTTAGAAACTTTTGGTGCTAGATCAATAATATCAATCAACTGTTGTAATTTAATCGCATTTTGAGCGCTATTTAACAATCTCCATGAGCGCGCGTTAGACCTGAGATGGTAAATAGCCTATAACCAATCTCATGTCCAACAAGCGCGAATGGAATAGTTGTTTTATTAAATTCTCAACCTTCGAATTGGCTAAATTTTATTTAAGTTTAAGAAACAACGGAATGGATTATGTGGATGAACTTTTGTAATACGTGCCATCTTTCTTTCTGGTAGACGTGACGTGTAAAAACACCTCAAACAAGGATTCAACTCTTGTTTCGACATTTGAAATTTTGAAAATGTGGCGCCATTAGGACTAGCAAGCCATTCTGTAACATTAAGGTAAACGTTGTTGTTAAGTAATCTCCATAAATACGAAAAATCTCGCGGTCACATTTGAAATTTTGCAAATTTTAGGGGAAACTTAAGAGATACGTATCATTAAATAACCTAATCCCGAACTTTGTGGCTTTTTTTGTTGTTTCTGGGACAGCCTTTTCCATAATTTCGTCTGTGGTTAACTCACAG
>BLAZ01000724.1:773161-775661 GCA_014633955.1 Acropora tenuis
ATTTATAATTAGAACGAAAATTAACGGCAACTGCAATTCATTCCCATGGTTAGCTAGTAACCGTATCGCCTCTCCTTACTCGTACTGTGTTTGTATCTGAGAATATCATTCCAACTGTTGCCAGAACTAGTACTAGTTTAGATTAGCAACCAGGCAGACCGAAATGCTTTAACGCTACCCTAATTCAAGGATGCAACTTCGTTCCCAGGGTTCTCTTTCTTCTTTCTCGGGGGAGGAAGAGAGACCACCCTGGAAACGAGGTTGTCCTTTCTATTGTCTTCATTACGGATGGCAACTTCCCTATCGTTTAGTTTCTAATCTACCTTAGCCTGGTCCAATCCCCGTTTCCTCTTCTTCCCCTCCATACCATGGACGTGAAGCAAAAACTTTGATCAATGCATGAACTTGCCTGTCTGCTTTCCTTTCAGCCGAGAGGATGGATCGTTGATAAATCGAAGTCATTTTCCAACGATTTTCATGGTGATTCTTGTGATCGTTGTTGTGATATACGTGATTTATCACAACAGAAACAAGGTTAGTTACACAAGGCTTCCATTCGTAACAGGAGGCGGGTAGATGCATTGCCAGTGTGCTGGTTTGAGTTAAAACTGCCTCTCTCATCCTTGTACAATTCAGTGTTGCAGTCCTAGTAAATTAGCTTAGCTCCCATTTACTATGTAACAATCATAATCATAATCATAAACCACGTTTATGTTGCATTGTGAGAACGCTGAAAGTGAGAGACGAATAACTTCAAAGAACTTTCTGAACCAAGCCGGCGAGTGTGGTATCATGGTAACTAGAGGTTCGTAATGGCTCATTCCTAAAAATTGGGAGAAATTTTAACTCTCAGCGGAGAAATAACGATTTCGCCAGGTTACCCGGAAAGCTTACACCAAAATCTACCCGTCTCTAGCAGTGAGCGATAGGTTGTTCTTTGCAGATGTGTACATTCATGATCGACCATTCTCTTATGATTGTGATAATCATTACTGTCTCGTTAGTTGTCATGGGAACGAAACGACAATGTCATAATCACAAAAACGAAAGCGGTCCATCGTGTTGAAGATTATTGAAGACCGAAAGTTTTTATATAAATCTAGTTTCAACATGTTCGCATTGCAGTGTGTGCAGACAAGAGAAACACGTTCCTACTCTATCATAAGAAGCTCTGACCAGTGGATATGATTACCATTTGTCCGAACTTGCTTGGCTAGATCGGCCAAGCTTCAAATGCAACACATCAGTGCAGCCGAATTGACAATTTGGTTAAAAGCAGCTTTCTCATTTCGGAAGAACTGGCTAATAACTTCTGCCTGCAGGGCGACACGACCGCCCAGTTCTGACAAATGGTAACAGCCCCTCCTTATTGTCGTTAGTGGGAACCAAGCCTTATTCGTCATTCCATTTCAGGTCCAGAATTTTATCAAGAAACACCAATCTCGTGATCATGAAAGTGGCCCAGGGTACGTCAAAGTTAAAGTTGACGATGACCTCGATTTACCACACGATGCTAACCGACATTACGTCTATTGACACTGTCATGTCATTTGATGATTGGACTTGTGCTGAACAAGAACAAACTGGTGAATTGGAGTACAAGATTACGCTCCCCAGTGAACACACAATGTTACAAAGCCGTGCTTCTTCCTGAAATGTCTCCAGTTCTCTTTTTGCTTCTGAAGCACTAATCTTCTAAAACTGTTGCTGATTTTTCTTTCTTCATAACGTCCTCCCCTGTTATATGCGACCAACCATCGTTAAATGAGGAATAAAGTCGCTAAAAAGAAATTGGCGTCGACAAACATTCGATACCCCTAGGTTACATTTTGGAAAATTCCGACGGATCGACATTTTTACGCGAAACTACACGTCAACTTCACGCATTTAGATTCGGAATTTTTAGTATTTTGTTTTGTTTATTTGTTTATTTGTTTATGAGCATTACAATATTATCATAGTCCTAGGCGACCCGCAATTAGCGAAGCTATTCTGGGCGGGCCACCTTTCTTAAAGAAGTCCTGTCACTGTTCTTGAACACATTATTATTAAATAAAATCCAAAGTACATACAAAATAAGAAATCAGTTAATTAGTTAATTAATTACACAGTTATCAACATACAAAGTTGAAATATGACTAATTATAATGTAAAATGATTAGATTTGAGTTTTGAAATTTAGATTTATCAGAAAGTTACTTTAATTTTTGTTTGGTTTATGTCAAAGAACACTGCAGTTGTACATTACTATAAAGAGACCCATACAGGAACTCAAACTTTAAAATTCATCAGTGTGAGCAAACAACAGAATCCGGCCATACAACTTAAAAGTGACTAGCGTGCAAGGATTGGTTGTTATGATATTGTCGTAGAACTATCAGCGGTTTCAAGACATTCATGAGGCAAGTAAGTGGGAAATGACCAAAAGTATCATTCTCATCCAATCAGAGACTATGCTTTAGTGTAGTTTTACATAGAGAATATTACTGTAATATAAAAG
>BLAZ01000724.1:818948-828948 GCA_014633955.1 Acropora tenuis
CGCTGGGAAAGTCTAGTTACAATTACAACATCAACAGCATATATTTGGCCTCCTTAAGTTAGAAATAGCTATAGAGATCGAGAAAAAGATATTTTATTTGAAGTGTTTTAGGTACAGACACCCAGAAATAACTAGCAACTTAAAATTGCTTTGGAGTCAATTTTCACTTCAGTGATGTCTTAGGTCGGGAAGCACACACATACGCACAAAAACGAAATGCCATACTGAGACATTTTTTGAAACACACTATCACATTAAAAGAAAGAACGCTTAGTAGAGACTGGGAAACAGATATTTATTCCCAGGATGCACTGCGTATCCACGATAAAGGCCAGGGAAATTGTTTATTCGCAAACTGCAACAGCTTCAACTCAAACCGGTTGCAATGAGAAAAATTTCTATAGAGAGTGAAAATCAGCAAACAGTCCCATCTCTTGTTAGACCCTGGCATTCAACTAACAAATCACTCAGGGGAAAGGCACTTTTTGATGAAAAATTAATTGAGGTACACACTAGATAGCTGTATCTTTTTTCAACCAAATTGAACGCCAGAGATCAGGTACACAAGTGCATGTGAAACTAAAAGCAATTCTTGCGTTAGACAATCGACAAAGGCGATTTCCGTCGAGAAGTTGTCATAACATATTTTATGGCTTATAAATAGGAAATACCTGATAATCATATGAGGTCACTGGGTTACACTTGTCATACATCTAAAAATACCAATATATATATATCTAGCTTGATTGTAATTTTCAAGTTATAAATTACAGTTTACACAACTACATACTTTCAAGGAAGTTGTTGCTTTCTTCGTGATTTTTCCCTGACGAAGAAGGGCTCCACACACCGTTCTTGCTTGGAGTGAAGTTTATATCACATATCTGCTTTACACATCTTTTTAAATCAGAGATGTGTCCCTCCAACTGCTAAAAGGAAATATGAAACTTTATGTAATGATAAAAATTTGAATGGAGGAAAATTTATAATATACCGCATAAACTACTCAACCACGTAATCAATACCTATTTTATCTTACTGTTTCTTATTTTTGTTAGTATATGTAATATACTTGTAATTAAGTTCTTTAAATTTGTTTCTCAGCTCATTATTTTTTTCGCACGTAATAGACCACTTTTGAATTGTGAAGGAAAAAAGGAATGGATGCGATCGAGGCTTAAAAGACTTATTGCACTTAAAGCTACTTGATAGATTAGCTGTCTGTTAAAAGTGTCTGTTATGGGCTCGGCAGTCGAACAGTTCTTGAGAGGTCTTCTTCTTTCAAGTAAACAGGAAGTCTTTAAAGACTTTTTCATTTTCATTTTCCCCGAGTTCCACCCAAAAACAAACGTTTTTTTTATCAGTCACGGTCGGGTTAATCTTTCAGAGCGTGATATAATTGACCAAAACAATCCTGGCGGTTGTAGAGGGATTTGAACCCAAAACTTCTTCATTAAAATACAGCGCCCAGCGATCCGCAAGAGTTGCTTCCTGTCCTGCAGTCAGTGGTTACCTCTCCAGCTTTGGACCTTTGAAGAAATTGACTTGACACTGTTTTGGAGTTAATGAATTCCGCCTAACAAACTGAGCCATCATTGTTACACTTTCTAAAATCTTCATTTGACTTCCTCTTCGCTACATCCTCGTCTTCGGCAATGTTCGGAAAGGCCTTGGAGTCGAAAGCTTGAAAGTTCGAGTCTAAAAAATGCTTCCATAGGATTAGTGTTTTGAAAAAGCCCTTTGTCGAGGGAGACTATTTTAAGCATGAATGGTACAGTTGCCTTATTTACAATCAGTTTTATTCATGGTGATTTTTTTTACTTTTATTTCAGGGATGTAGCTCTAGAAAATTCTTTAAGTTTTGGAGACAATGACATCGTTGTCCGCTATGACCTTCCTGAGGCTTGTGATGCTTTATTCTGGTGAGTATTCCGTGACTCTTTGAACCTATTTCATCGATTTGCTATCATTGTGGTCGATTATTTTTCCTGGACAACTTTGAAAAAGTCGAAGTAGTTTCTAGAATTGAATGTTTTTACATACGTAGAGCTAACAAAAGGCAGTCGTTTTAAACCAAGTTTAAGAGCTATATATTCGTGGCGAAAGCATTGCAAAGTGACATTAAATGTAGGCTCTTTTTTTCCGTTGTGGACTTCCCCACGTCATAAAATGACAAGAGAAAACAATGCGTCTGGAATTGATAATTCATAGAATTCATTCGAGGAACAGCTTATAGGACTAAGACATTCTTCAAACCATAGTTAATAACTGCTGTACATTTGTCTGGGTGGACTAAAACGTAAAACAAGGAATTATCCTTGGAAATCAAAGAGTTTCAATCATATTAAATGTGACGACATCTGACATTAAGAGTGTCCACTTTGTAGACACATATGTTCGACTAACTGGTTATAACTTGACCCACGCTGGTCGAGTGGAGGTGTTTGCTAATGGCGTCTGGGGACGTGTATGCAACGTTTGGGGTTCTTGGCGTCAAAAGGAGGCTGCCGTTGTTTGCAGACAGCTTGGCTTCCAAGGAGTCATTGCAGCCTTAAGCTATCCATCGGATTTAGCACAGTTTATGATGATGTCCGGAGTACAATGCGCTAGTAACGAAACGTCCTTGCAGCAATGCCAACATGATGACTTTGTCAACATTGTTCCTTTGCATAGCCACCAGGAAGTAGGAGTTGTTTGCAAGTCAAGTAATTTTTACTCCGATGATGCTGGTGAGTACTTTTGATTTGATCATTAACCATCATTGCCGAGCTCCTAAAATGGATCACGGTTTGGCGTGCTCTTTGAACTATTCATCATTATAAATAAATGCAACAATTCGACAATTTTTGTCCTTGCACTAAAGAGAGGACACAGTATTTTTGATGGCGTTGCCAGCGAAAGTCTTCTATCACTCAGTGTCAGAACATTCGAACTTGTAATCAGAAAATCAAAAGCTCCGCCTTTTTAAGTGATCTTAGATTCCTCCCAGTTTCTTCCAATCACCATCGAAGTTAATACGACACTTATTGCTAATTAATAAACTAACTTGTTTACAATTAAAATAATTTTGTGCAATCATTTCCTTTTGTTTTTTTGTCTGATCCTCATTTTATAGAGGCTTTGTAATATTTACAGTACAAATTAAAGTTGCTCGTCTACCAAAGAAAGCATATTTTCCTAGTTCTAGTGAAATTTTCGTTGAAGATATGTGTCTCTCTCGAAGATCCCGGAAATTAGGGGAGGAAATTTTAAAACTTATTTCTTCTATTCTTTAGATGTTCCAATTCGTCTGAAAGGCTCCTCGATACCAAATGCTGGTAGAATCGAAATCTTATATGCGGGAGTCTGGGGAGAATCAGCAGTCACAACTGGGATGTAAATGACGCCACAGTGGTTTGTCGTCAGCTTGGTTACCAAGGTGGCGCAGAAGCAGCTCTTAAGAGCAGAATTTTTGGTCCATTTATTGGTCCCATCTGGCTGACAAATCTTCAGTGCATTGGAAACGGGAAAAATGTGATGGAATGTGCTCACGATAAACTTGCAAATAAAACTGAACGATCTCCTGTAGGTCAATTTGCCAGCTTAATTTGCAAGGATGGTAAAATGTCAGGAGGTAAGATTTATGAATCTACGATATCTACGTCCCTCAAAAAAATTTATATATTGCCAGAATACACGAACGTAGCCGTTCTGCTTTCTTTTGTACGTTCCTACCTTCCTCTCACACTCACAGATGTAAGGCCAGCTTTCCCTCGACTGTCAATTAGATGGCTCAGTTGGGATATTGTCTCGTGGAACGTCACAGGTTGCAACCCTGGTAGAGCCACGCAGGCTCTTAAGATAGACGAAGATAAGTGCTGTCTTGCAATTTATTACATCCGAGAGTGGAGTCCACTTCTGAATGCACACCTCAGACTAGTCCACTGTCTCTCAAGCCCTGTTAATGTCATTGAGAGGCATTAAAACTGAGAACTCATGCACTGTTCGTTAATAGACCAAGAAAAAATGGACTTTAGAAGGTGTAGTTACGCTACCCAAAAGAAGAAGCTAAATAAACAGAGAATACCGAAAGAAATATGGGGCTTTGTCGATGAGGTGTGAGTGAAGCTCTAGACTTTATTTCGACGGAATGCTAACCGTTGACCATACTCATAATGGGGTAGTAAGGGAAACATGATTTTTCTTTCTCTTTTTACAGAGATGAAGATAAGGTTAAGAGGATCCCACCAACCAAATATGGGACGAATCGAGGTCTATTTTGCCGGAAGGTGGGGAGCAATATATCCTTTGCTTGGGACATCCAGTATGAAGAAGAAAGCTTCAAAAGTGGTGTGTAGGCAGCTTGGATACGAGGGAGCTTCACTGTCAGGCTATAACATGTTTTGTACTGAGGCTGTACTACCTTGGTTCACAAACCTGCGTTGCAACGGAAACGAGACATCTTTGAATCAGTGTGATCTTGATTTCTACTTTAACACTTCCGTTGATTGCATGAATGTTCTCTGCTCAAATGAAACGACGAATCCAGGTAAATGTTAATTAAAGGAATCTATGGCGGAGTTTATGTTAAATGGCAGAGCTAGAGACAATGTCAAATCACTAAGTGTCATCTTCGCCAAGAGCTCAGATGGATTAAATTTTTGGCCAGATTAGCTCTTGTTTCATGAAGTGAGATCACGATAACACTTTGTAATTAAGACTACGTTTCGATTTACGCACTATTTTCTCGATTACCTGACTCTGATTAAACTGAATTTGATCACTTGAGGCCTTATTTGACTTATTTCAGTTGCTTTTTATACAGATACATATGTTGGCGGTAAGAGCTGTTCTCAAGTTGAATCGTTTTTTACCTGGGTTAAATTGGTGATCCCCATTTTACCTACAACCCTGGCCAGAACTCTCGGGACATGAAGGCAATAACCCGTAAAAATGACGTATTTTCCCCCTCCCCTTTCCCCCGATGCAATGTTGACGTCAGGCATTCAAAGTCATTTTCGGTAGACTCAACATTGCTTGGGGGAAGGGGGGACAAAAGAAATAGTTTGCTAAAACAACATTGCAAACCTTTTTTTAAGTGGTGGATTCAGAGTTTATTTAACGAGGTACATTTTCTCTCTTAATTTTCATAACTGCCCCATGATGTTTTGACCAGGGTTGTAGGTTGATATGTACTCAGATGAATAGAAGAAACTGTTTTGAAGCCTGCATTGAGGCTAGAGGAAAATTAGGTTCAGGTTAGGATTAGTTAAGGTTATAATAAGTGGATATCAATTATGCCTTATTTTACAAAAGTAAACATTGAAAAGGTCTGTCAAAGATTTATCATGTTGGTCGTTGTAGTGTCTAGTGGTAAAGACACAGACAACAGATCTGGAGGGTCGAGTACGGTCAAGGGCATAATTCGTTCTCTGTCCCCTTACCAAGTTGTAGTGTTGAGACTAAATGAATACAGAAACCGATAAGACGATACCAAATATGAAGGAGATGTATAGAGATGCGTGAGACAGAGCCTGAGGAAAGGTATAGGTGTCTTCCTTCCTTTTTGGGGGTTTAATAGCTGCTTAAAACTTGGTTGAGAGCATATTCAGCGTAGGGAGGAACGGGTTCAACCTGAGACCGGATTTGCATAAGAAATATCACGGTTTCTAGGGGTATTTGGGATAAATACCGCGAGCGATATTTCAAAAAATTCACCAAAATATCACGAGCTGCCGCGGCGGCGAGTGATATTTGGGGAGTATTGAAATATCACGAGCCGGTATTTCTGCCAAATACCCCGAAGAAACCGTGCTGTTTCCTGTTTATACTACAAGGCAAAGAAATTTCGCACTCTACGTAACTGGCGTAATTTTTACGAGAGAGTAGTATTTCGAATTTGGCTTAAATACTACTGGCCTTAGCCAGTCACAATTTAGAAATTTGTCAGCCTGTGGTATAATTCCGTAAACATATACATTTTCATCACATTTTTGTTGGTTGAAGACTACCGTCAATAACTTTCTTATATCAAATAGGTTTAAGATCGAGATTGATTGGTTCCTCAGCTCCTCATGCTGGTAGAGTGAAGATTGAGATTTATGGCGTCTGGCGCACGATTGGCATTAGGCGTCTTTCTCGATTTGTCCGATCTTTGTCAGTGTCTAAATTAACATGGTATATTTGACGGCAGCTTGGCTATAATGACAGCATTCTTGCCACGAGATGGATGCGGATTAGACCGAGGCTTAGACCTCTTTGGTTTTTGCTTAATTGCGGGGGAAAAGAAAAAAATATATGGGATTGCATTTCCCCTCCACAACCTCAGTTGAGAGAGCCAAGAAACCGTTTTGCTCAAGATTTGGGTGTGATCTGCAAGCCAAACGTTTCTCAAATAAAAGGTGAGATTTGAACTTTAAATGCCCAGAAGTGCAATGAATGTGGGGAAAGGTAATATAAGTCAAGCAAACAATAATTCTAAGTTCAGCGGCCGCGAAGCATCTTTTAAAGGAGAGGATTACAAATTATAATTATAACTATTTGGAGAAATGGAAACTTTTTTAAAAGATGTCAGATTCAGAAGTTTCCCTTTGAATTACGCGATTGCGGAACCTGACTTTAAATTACCAACACATTCCAAATTGCATCCATGCAATGCGCTGGAAATGATATAGGCGGCCGATTACTTACTTCGAAAACTGGAAGCTTTGTATTTGTAATTATTGTTAAGGACTTTTTACATGGGCATATTAAAGCTGAACTGGAACTATCATTAAATGCACAATTTCCTGACTTGGTAATAGCAGTACGTGGTAATCTGTAGTTAGTTTACGTCCGCCTGTGGAAAGCGGTGTCGACTTTTTTTTTTTTTGCATGGGACCGTCCACAACAAGATCAAGTGACAACAACGGAGGCGAATAAAAACGTTTCGAATAAAAAATGTCGTATTTCCCCAAAGGCTTCGTAGTTTCCTCTTGTTCATATTCGTGATTCTTATTTGTTGCAGTGTTGCCTTCTGCAGAAATGCTGTGCTTACTTTAGTTCCTGGCTGGTAACCGGGTCTATTCAGTTACCTTTCTTCTCGATCACTACGTTGTCTGGTCTTCTTGACTCTCTCAAATGGTTGCATTGTATTGCCTCATCCTACAAAATCGTTATTATTATCCAGCAGTTACAAGTTTTGTATTCTATATACAATTAAAATAGTATGACGAGGCGCGTAAGCGTAGCCCGTTGACTATAGTGAAAAATTAATATAAAGATATATACTTAAAATTTAAATGATATCCAAAAATTGATATAGGATCTCTAAAATCTAAAATGGTAGTTGTACAATCATTAAAATCTTGACAGTTCTCTCATATGTATAACTTATTCGGCTGTCAATAATCTCCTTCATGAGTAATGGACCGGAAAATATTGAAGGAAGGAAATTAATAAATGGAGCTCAGGGCAATAATCATAGTTCAACTTTAAACGTCCGAGAGATGTTTAATGTTCCTGAGATTACAGCCTTCTGCATATTATATTATGAAGAACTCCCTTACTCTTACTTCCAACCAATTCGTTCAACTCGTCTTCTAAGTCTCGGGACCATCCCCCTAACACGTCCATTATGATATTATATTATTTCACTTTGTATCCTTGGTAGTTCTACTTTAATTCCCAGCGAAGCGGTCCGTATTTTGTAGTTTTCTCCTCCTTCTTTTTCTCCCGATTTGTAACCCATGGGCAACTCATCTCCAGCGTGATGATGTTTTCTGTTCCAAACCCCTTCTCAGCTCTGCCTTCAGTTTCTCTGCTGTTATCACCTCTTCACTATCATGCTTTATGCAGGTTGGGTTTGGGTGCTCAAACTGCAACTGGAGACCCATCTCCTCTGCATACCTTGGAGCAGCCTCTTTAACTAAAGAGCTATGACCTAACTTTTCCGCTCTCTCTTCGAACTCGCGCACCATCGCCATCGCTGGGTCACCATTTCTATATAGCTTCACTGCCGCCTTCACTGCCGCCTTGTTGTTGTTATTATTAGTATTATTATTATTATTACTACTACTATCTATGCCTTTTTCTTTTTCAGATTTTCAAGTTCGTTTAATAGGAACCAGTCTTCCCTTTGCTGGTGCAATCGAGGTGTCCTATTATGGAGTGTGGGGTGGCATATGGGGTCACTCAACAGACGTTCGTGTGGGTCACGTGATCTGCCGTCAGCTAGGATATTCTGGCGCACAGCAAGTTTTTCGAACATCTGTGTTTGGTTACATGAGAAGCCCATTTCTTCTAAAGGAAATAAGGTGCAATGGGAACGAATCTGTAATCTCGCAATGCACGATACTAGCAATCGACGAAAGAAACTTTTGGTATTTCTTTGATCCGGGATATGGAGCTGCCGTTCTGTGCGTTGAGTCTCAGGCTGATATCTCCAAAGGTGGGTATTGAAAGGAAGTCGATTACATAGACGATGAAGTATGAGGTTTTCAATTTGAAGGGACATATAGTAGCAACACCTTTTCATTGTTTGACCTGCAGAATATGTGCCGGAAGCAGCATTAAAAAGAGGATTTTTGTTGGTTCTTCTTAACATTTTTTCATGCAATAAATCATTTCTTTGTGTTTTGTAGACTTCAGTGTGAGATTGGCTGGTTCACCAATCAGTAATGGCGGACAAGTGGAGGTGTTTTACGCTGGGGTCTGGGGCACAATTGATAGCTACCAATGGAATATAAAGAATGCTCATGTTGTGTGTCGTCAATTGGGATATCCAAGAGCCATTTCCGCCGGAGCAAGTAGCCAGTTGGTGGTGGCGAACGAACGGTTTGGTTTGACAACGTAAAATGTTTAGGAAACGAGTCCAGTTTCCAGGAATGCCCAAAATCTTTTGCAGGTTCTTTAGTGAGCGGTCGTACTTCTACGGCATTATGCAAATTACCATACGAGCCAGGTAAACAACTTTTACGTTTTAATTCGCTTCGCTCAACCGAACGTAAATTATTTTACCCTGCAATTAAAGTAAATAAACAAACAAACAAGGAATATGGTAGGATACACAAGCGGATCCGAATGCAATTTAATAGTTTACATTACACTCTTCTTCTTCTTTAATAGGGACATAGTTTTTGACGTTGTTAACCCTTTCCTGTCCAAGAGGTTCCCCATTGACGAGTAAAATCGTCTGGCGTTAGACAGAGTAAAATCTATAAGTGCCCTGAGCACTCATTTGGACGGGAAGGGGTTAACACATATTCTTTACAATAAATAGAAAGCGAGCGTTAACAATAACGTATCAATCTCTCTCAGTTTCATTGTTTTTTTTTTTAATAGACTAGCCCTTTACAATTTCGTATAATCCATGTTTTCCACCTGTCATGCAACTTCAACCGTCTTTCCAAAACTGAATTACCACTGTGGCGAACAACGGATGTTATCCCACCCGATCTTAAGTTATGAAGCCCGTAGTCATCCGAGTTGAAACCGAGTTGTTTTAAGGAATCCCTCAGGATTTCTCTAAATGAGGTGTAGGAGATTTTTCCATCCCCTAGAGTATGACTACAATTACTCTATGAAAAACCAGAGGCCTAAACAAAGGCAGATTACTTTTATCGTGAATATCAGCTAGATTCATATACCTTATTAAAACACTAATAGGGCAGTATGGAGTTCCCGATGCACTTATATAGACATAGTTACCTGCCCTAGGAAACATCAGTCTTACTACAAGGCACAAAAATCTTTATGTATCGACTATGAAATTCGATATGGTTGGGTACAATATATTAGACAACTCATTATACTGAAAAATCCGACAAAGCTAACGAGCATAAGGCAACCATCCTAATATCTTTCAAATTAGTAACTCTAGAAAAGCTAATCATACCGGGCTAGTGCCAGGTCACCCGTACAAGCAGCTGTACCAATAATCAGTGCCATCCTCAATAAGGCCAGTTCCTACCAAGTCAGAACTGATTATTCTCACATTCCAAAACGGGTGCAGTCGATCTAATATGGCCAGTGCCACGAAAAT
>BLAZ01000724.1:890718-893218 GCA_014633955.1 Acropora tenuis
ATTCGGGGTCAGGATATGCTTCCATCGATGATATAAATGCAAATGCTGTGGACTCCAAGGGTGATGCTGAAATGTTTTCTCGTCCTCTCCCGCCAATTCCGTCAAGGAGAGCAAGAATATACCGCAATAACACATTCCAGGCAGAACCTATTAACGAGTCACTCGAAGGGCAAAGAACAAGTCCTACCAATACAGAGTTGGGGTCAGGGTACGCTAACGTCGATGATATAAATGCACATGTTAGGGATTCCAGGAATAACGTTGAAAGGTCTTCTCCTCCTCTCCCACGAATTCCGTCAAAGAGACCTAAAAGAAAAGGTTCATTGATAAAAACGCGAGGGAGACGTGTAAATAATAATCCAGACGAACTAAGCCCTGAAATAGTTAAATTGCATTATATTGGCCGGAAAGGGAATGATAACAACAAGAATGGGCCGATTGAAAGACTGAATGAGACTGCTCCTTACATGGATCTCTCTCCAAGGAGGCTTGAACATGTTGTGTATTCCGGGCTTAATCGCATTAGTGGCGAGACTATTACAGGAAAACAAGGAGTGAAACGCGGAAGTAAAACTAAAGGTCACGCATATGCTTGTCTACAAAAAAAATAACGCTGATTTAAGAAGCAAGCTACGATTTAAATGAAACCAGTGCTTATCAACTTCGACTCGACTATTTTCAAGCGCTGGCCCCTAATTGGGAACTCCCTTATGCCTCGTCAAAATGAGTCTTCCTAGCAGTCCCTTACCTTCTTGCCAATGACCCCGCATCGGCAAGGCCTTAATCCTTACGTTCAATTCAATCTCAAGTCACTTTAAATTAGCTGGAAAGGAGGCAGCGCCGTTTAAAAGTCATGCTAGCTTTTGTTATTTAAATCTTTTTTGTCATAATTTCCTCTAGTTATGCTCAGTTGTCGCATTATGGCACACAAAACTTCTTTTCATACGGAAGATTTCAGGGTCAATTAATATCTGGTAGTCTTTTAGCATGTTTCTGAAGCTTGGAGAATAAACTGCAGGTCTAATGTCTGAAACATAGCTTAAGGCAAGGTGGGCACTCGTTGTGTGGCCAACACCATACGCATGCGCATAACCTTATCACTTCGGCAGATGTCAGGCAACCCTGGACAGCTGCTTTAGCGTTGTTAGGCCTTATAAGCAAAGCACAGCTGATACTTGCCGAGGTGGGTTCTGGCAAACACTTATAATTATTCATGCCATACCAATAATTATATCACGATGATCCAAGTCTCCACCAGGCCTCGGTGGACTAGAAACAGGTTAAATCAATGATACTACTACTACTCCTACTACTACTACTACTACTACTACTAATAATAATAATAATAATAATAATAATAACAATAATAATAGTAATAATGATCGTTTATTCAACCTATTTGCAACACTAACTGAGTTACAAGGCAGGTCAATAATTACATGCAAATACTTCTGAATTGTCACACATAAGTACAAATGTTGCATATATTAAATGTAAATGTTAAGCACTATGTAAATATTAAATACTATTTCTGTTTAAGACATAACATATTTCGGTATTTTAATCATGATTCTGGTATTTGATGGGGCAAAACTTTCCGTGTCTTTTATGACTTGAAGAGAGAGGCACAGAAAAAGTTTCTTCTGTTCTAAGAGCATACGGTCTCGTTTGTGTAACACGCGGTATTAAGTTGCGTAGCAGATGGGAATAAGAGTAACTTCGCTTGAGAAATGTTATGCACGATTTCTCCCTCCTCAGGCGCAACGAAATTAAGCCTGATTTCTTGAACGCGCGGAGGAAAAATAATTTTACGTGCTCTCTTCTGTATCGATTCAATGCGTTTACTTTAGTATTTCGCGAGGCCAGACCAAGCGGGGCTCGCATACTCCAAAACAGACCTGATGATGCTAAAATAGACTAAAATAAGCTACGTATCAGTTAGTCCGCTCTTCTTAAGAGCATGTATTGCGTGTAGTCGCTTACTCCCCTTCTTTAGAATATAAGTGACATGCTCGTCCCATCGTAAGTTATCCGTTTAGTGAAACCCTGACAACTATGACTGAAACGTTTCCCGTTAGAGAGCCACCAGCTATAGTAGAGGGGCTGACAGGAACGTGAAATACTGCAAGAAAGTTAATGCACATTACTTTGCATTATTTACTGTTAAGGACCCTTGCCATAAAGGAAGCATACAAATAGATATCCGAAACAGTAAAATTCAAATATGAGGGAGAAACCCTGGCCGGGGGACAGATTTCCTGACTGTAGCGTGATCTACATATTTAAGTCTATTAATACAGTTAGAAGCCTTTCTGTTCACAAGAATACAAAGCAAGAGAGGGGACAGTTAAGTTCCTCGAGGTTCAGCCACTCAGCCATATGGGTGGACACAGAGATGCCCCCACCCTCACCCTATAGTTTCTGTTGGTGAGAAAGACATCAGTCCACGTCAATAAGTGTGTGTCCACATCGAGCTTATCCAGGTCACACAGCAACACAT
>BLAZ01000724.1:933866-936366 GCA_014633955.1 Acropora tenuis
GCCCAACTGTCAATCAGTGCTTAACCAAAATTATTGTCAACAACATTGGTGGCAGTGGGGAATGATACATTGATCAACACATTGGCCAGCTGTCAATCAGTCCTCTCACAAGATTGGTCAATGACATGATTAATAATCTGAACAAATTTTTGAAGCAAAAGAAGTTTGATGCTACTAACTGTTTCCAGCAACAATGGCTCTGAGAAGTGTGGTGGTTGATATAATGATCTCCCGTTGCTTAGTTGCCAACTGCAATAGATTTACTATCATTGGTAGGACCCTGCAGCAAATTACTTGATTCTGAGCTGTAAAAGAAATGAAGGAGATTACACAAATGAGCACAAATCCCAATTGCAAGAATTCTGTATAGTTGCATAGGTAAGGGATTTTTGCGACTTTTTATTAGACATTCGGTAACCAATTGGAGCACAAGAAAAGTTCTCAGTGACAGCCTTTCACTGGACTGCAAGCTCAACCTGTGAAAAGGTCATACCAATATCTTCAAGACAACCGGTCAATGAGCATGTGAGATGAAAGTCTCCTTGATTTTCCTTTCATCACCTGCAGGAAAGTGACAGTTCAATCTGCTGATTTTAGTCAAAATAAAAAAACGGAAATTTTTTTTATCAAAAGCTGAGTATATGTTACAGCTGTAGATAAGATAAGCCACATCCATAAACATGAATGTTAAATTTTGAGAAATAATTTTAAGAAATCAAAATGACACAGGTTTCATCTCATGACGTAGTAACTATCTTTCTTTTGAATTACCAAGAGTATTCATATCACTTTTTCCTCTTCTCAAGAAACCACATTTTTGAGATATGAAAAAGGACAGTGATATCACGAACAAATGTATTGTCACTCCCTTACCATTTTGAGGGTTTTGAAGCAGGGATTGTAAGGCTACTATCACAGTTTTCCAAAGCTGGATGCTACTTTCATCCATATTACTAAACCACTCGTCTGCATTAGCTATGAATGATGGCTCTTTGTGCATTGCAAGACAGCTCCTGGTAGGGCAACAAGTCATGATTACCCACATATGTAACATTTTGTTGTGTGTCTAAGGCATTGCAAGCTAACTGTAAAGCATAATGAATTCATGAACATCCTAGTTTCAGCCCAAGAAAAAAAGCTACTAAGCCATTACCATCTAAGTCTAAGTTACAAAAAGTTACATAAATGCAAATGGTAACCACTGGTACTAGCATGTTGTAAGCATCCTCAAAATTCCTGACCACTTACTTGCATCTTGGAATGCAATATCACCATTAAGAAAGAGGTCCTTTTGTTAACTTTTATTACGCCCATAAACCAAGCATTAGTTGCACAATTACCCAATAGTAACAAAGTGTTCAAAGTTATGTCAACATCTGGTTGGAAACATTGAAATGATAGACAAATCTTCAAGTTCACGCAGAACGCTTAACTTAATCTGCCTACGATATCCTCTTTTAATTTATTTAAATACAAACTCTAGTTGGTTTATTGAATTCAAGAAGTAGCTTTGACAGGAAAAAAACACAGCTACTTACTTAAACAGTGCACACAAGCTGTGTAAACATTTTGTTTCTCTTGCAAGACTTTGTCCTTCACCTAGTATGAAAAGCAAAATCAAACTATCTTATTAAGTTGTTTAGGGGAAATAGTTTGAAGTTGGTAAAACCTAGCAAAATTGTCATCCTGTTATTATTGATTACTCTCTTATTCATGGCTCTCCTTGTTTTATAAAAAAGCTGTCTTCCGTAAATCCACAGTGTCCAGTTGTCTGTACTTTTTTGGCGTAGCTTTCTTTTTTTAGCAAGTCAATCAATCAATCAAAACAAACTGATGCATAATTTAACCACTCTTTGAAGCAACTGATCAATAAAGAAATTAACTTTGACCTTTCACCTTCATGTCCCAGACATGATCTGTCTGTCTTACTTCAAATCTCATTTTCTCAATGTCATACCATTATCAGTGCATATTGTCAACAGAAGGAAGGCAGAGGTAGCTGCAGTTGAGCTGGTCTTAGCCTGCAGGTGAGATCGCAGCATGTGAAATACACTGGCCTCTGTCAAGACCCTTTGTGAAATGTCTGCAAAGAAAACTAAGTTTACACATTGACAAAGGAAATGTCTGCCAGATTCAACTCTTCCAATTTGAAATGGCTTCATAACATGATGATAAAACATGTACATTACAAGCTCCTGAAGCTTGTACTGGTCAAAACAGAATCCACAATCTTCTAAAAAGTGTTTAGCTGCTGAGCAAGTGAATTTATAAAGTAAAGAGCAGAGTTATCAGAAACCAAATTTCAGTACTGTACACAGTTGATAAATGCGTTTTATATTGAAATAACATGACATTTCCTCCGCTACCCTACATAACCTTTCAAAAACAAGCATTAGAGTTTGAAGTATAAAATACATTTATCAACTGTGCATATTACCACAATTTGTTTTCTTTTTCTGAAAACCCTATGTTGGAGCTTAGTTTGAAAAGTACCGAGATA
>BLAZ01000724.1:1002029-1004529 GCA_014633955.1 Acropora tenuis
AATAAATGTGAAATTAAATGTAGTGTCTCTCATATTTCTTTTTACGGCTGTTTAATGTACTGCTCTCTATTAATAGCAACGTGTTTACAAGATGGTGACAAAGTTGTTTATAAACGACTTTTCCGGTCTAAGACTAATCTCACAGGTGTCTGTTCCCATTGTCTGCTGACCGTTGATCTTGCAGACTCATTCCTTTGTGAACGAGACGATAAATCTCTGTCGCCTTACTGACCATTAAATATGGACGAAATGTATTTATCGAATGTCATCAAGTTCCACGCGTTTGTTGAATTTTGTAACTGCATAAAAAACAATACCTTTTTTTTCAAGTAGAGAGTGAGGTTTTGTTTTGCTTTCAAGTCTAAATTCTTACTTTTGTGGACGACTTTGAATAAATTACTCTGTTTGACTAGACTGCACGGGCTAAGACGTTTTCAAGGTTTTCTTTACGTTTAAAATCCTCGTGGCGTGTACATAAGCTGCAGCTTAGAGTACTAGTGTTAACGGCAACAATGGCATAAAATAGAGGATAAAATGGGACGAGATTAATTATTTGCGAAAGCGGAAAAAGGGTTAATATCGTGCTTAATTAAGAGGAACATATTTCTGTTCATCCAAAATTTAACTGAAATATGACATTGTGTCACTCTCCTTTCATGCAGTATTCTTGAAAATGTTGTTTTAAAACTGCAAGTAAAAGATGGAGAATTTTTTTGGGAGGAGGCGGGGTGGCTGGATTGTGCGTACCTCTACAATAATCCTGGCTGCGCCCCAGGTTATGTTTCTCTTAACCATCTCGCGCCTGATAGCCGCCAGATCCTCAAATTCATGGCTAAACTTGTGTATTTACTTTCATTGACAATTTACCAGTCTGGGAAAGATTTTTATGATTCCTTTCTTTTCCTTGATTACATCTTTTTGTAACTGAAATTACTACTTTCCCCTAAAGGCAATATTTTTAAATTTAAGTTTCTCAACAACCTTCTGATGTGACGTTCCCAGGGTCTCTACCCTACTCTCTCCCTTCAGGGGAGGGGAAGAAGAGAGACCATGGAAACGAGGTTGTTTCCTTAAGTAATCTTTACATGTTATATTAATAGTCTCTTGACAGCACGACTTGTGTGACTTAACGCTGAATTTTCACATCTATCGCACATGCATTGGCGGTCATTCGGGACGGAGAAACGACGGACAAATCAGAATCGAAGAAAATGGCCATGCTGCCTTAGTCCAGACCGTTCTTCTTCCGTGCCGTAATTTGCTTCCTTTATAGATTGACGTAATGTATGCATGCTGGCTTGGTAATGTGAAACCTGATTAGTTTATCGAGTGAAACACGTGATGCACGTCAGATCGATTACACTCTGTATTTTGTGGTCCTAGATGAAGGCTGTGGCTTGATTCCCGGATGTGAGAAATGCACCGATGGATTAATTTGCGAAAAATGCAGGTCATCCTTTATACCTGTTGAGTATGAAAGGAATAAAAAGAAAATTGTCCGGTGCACCAGATCCTGCCCAATGGGTTTCAACATGACGTCCAGAACACCCCATTCCACCTTATGCGTTCGGACACATTTTCGTAAGTCAGTGATCTTATTTTCCTTTATTCATGAAAGTTTATGTGAAACATACAGTACGTGAAGTTTTTAAGCTTTGATCTTTGAGAAGGGGAAGAAAGAGCGTCAAATCAGTATTTACCAGTCTAACTGTACTTCATATACGCATCTGCCAGAAGCAACATTTGTGCGCGGATGCTAAGTTGTCCGAAAAAGAGGGAGCCCACTAGGATTGTGAAGCGCTACCGTACAGTGTTAATAGAGACTTAACGCAGCGAAGACGGAAGGGTTTGACAACGACCTCGTTCTATTGAATGTCATGTTACGTTACGCAACAATGGTTTCCAGGAAGGCCCTCTGTGCGTATGGCGCGAAATGCGAAACGCAGTTCTCGATTTAGAGTTGTCCGTGTTAATTAACCAGTTCGGTTTTATTTCTAAGGTAATTGATTTTAAAACCTGGATTCCTGATCAGTGCTTTATACGGGATGTCCTCTTTATGAGAAATCAGAGATATGTTGCTGTTTGCTTACAACGATAATTTGATTAGCGTAGAAGAATTTTTTTTCTATGAGTTAAACAAGTCAAGGAACCTTAAGCTATCGCATTGGAATTATGACCAGTGTAACCTTGATCTTTTTACTGACGATGAATGCACGTCAGAATTCAGATTCTACAAGAGAGATGTCTATCTTTTTGCCGAAGTGTTGCAGATTCCGGATCAAATTTGATGCTATGACCGTGTGATTGTCGATGGGATCGAAACTCTCTGTATTTTTCTTAAAATACCTGCATATCCTTGTACATATTCCGATATGCTGACAAGGTTTGTAAAATGAGCAGTTCGATTTAATAGAGCAATAACTAAAGCGAAAAATAAAAGCATATTTTCACCTATATACTCATTTCTTCATACTTCCGTTCACTGCTCGACGTCAAAGCA
>BLAZ01000724.1:1045011-1047511 GCA_014633955.1 Acropora tenuis
GCTTAAAAGACTCGCGCCAGTTTTTCAACCAATGAGAAGCAAAACCAAAACCAATCGCACCATGTACGATTACAGGTAATTGCAAGGAATTGAGATTGGTTCATGACGCTGTTTGTTCCTGTTGTGATTGGTCGGAGTAATTGCTTTGGTTTGCTTTTGGTTTTTCGACAGTCATTTGAAAACCGCTCTAAATAGTAACACTAAAGCAGTTTTTTTCCGTCGCTTTGAGTCTGACAAAACTCACTCCATGTGATCGTTTCCTTGAGCCGAAAGTTAACGTTTCATTTTTCCAGGATCAACTGGCCTTCCCATTATGTACGCTCTCCAACTAAAGAGAGGTTCGAAATCTTTCAACGGTGGTAATTTTACTCTCATCAACTTATTCGATACCAATTTTTTACGTTTCACTTTCCCGCCGACACAGCACCACAGTTTCTTCAGAAACTGAACTTAGCAGTTTGGTCTTCGCTCAAAGTCAATACTAAGGGGCGAATTTTAGTCTCAGAACAAGATGACCTCATCTCCAGGCATGACGACTAACGAGGTATATCGCTACAACACTCTGAGCTAAAAATCCGGCGAAATACAACGTAAGCCTCCGCACCTTCACGTTGCTCCTTTCACAATGTTGATTCAGTGCTTGTGCACTTGATGTTTACCGGGTTTCCTAACCATTTCCTCTACTATGGTTCGGGCTGTGGCTACACGCCATGTGCTGCTAAGGGTGTCGATCATGGGCACTGTGTAGTGGTTCTAAAAACAGGATGTGTAATAGATGGAAAGAGATGCCTGTCTCAAAGCAAAATCATAAAAGCTGTAATCTAACTGGATTTCATCATGAAAATATTGCTTATCAAAAAGACGCCATTCCTGACTGAACATTGAGCCTTCACTACATGTCTGCGGTATTGCCCACTGCATTTGAGACAAAATAATGGTAAACCTAGCGTCGCCTTTCGCCCGACTAATGAGTTGCTCTACTTACAAGCAAATAAATTATGACAAAACCCTATCAACTCAAAAAAATGCACATACATCTTAATTTACCATGTCTTTTATGAGTGGCATCTTAATTTATTGCGTCTTTTATGAGTGTTTAACAGTTTCGTTGAAGTGCTCCCTACAACACTTGAGTTCATTTGGCGTGCTTTTAGTGCAACTCGTAGGCAGTTCAACGTTATCTGTGGGGTCAATAGTAACTTCACTCTTGACGTGAGAAACATGTTCTTGCCGTCTAACGACAGAGAATGTATCGACCGAAAATGAATCAAAGAGATGGAAAAGGAAACAAAGAGGGGAACGGAGAAACGAGAGGGCAAAAAAATATAGGGATTGACAGAAAGCATAGGAGTAAAGAATGAGAAGATGGACATCACATCGCACACAAAATGCTGAATGGTGCTGGAGAATTTCATTAGGTAAGGGTCTGCGAACATAGCCCGTGCTTTCTCTAATTCTCGTAGTTATAAGTAGCCAAAAGTCTTCGCCTCTTCCACTCCCCTGAAGTGATAGGTGGATATTTGTTCGAGCCATCTACACATTCGATGGTTTCCTCGAGGTCTGGGTCAGCAAACAATACTAAGGAACGTCGAGGAATGCTCCGTTTCACCTCACTTTCAGGAATCAGGACGCGGTGGACCTGGAATTGATTTTTTTTTTAGCATAATGAGAACTGCGTTAGACTGACGATGCCCGTGGGAAAACACGTTGATGCCCGTTGTATGCAGTTACTGCAAGGTCGCTTCTGATAATTAACAATTATTCCATGAGCGCGCGTTGGATATGAGATGGTAAATAGCCAACGAGGCGCGTAGCGCCGAGTTGGCTATAACCAGTCTCATATCCAACAAGCGCGAATGGAATAATTGTTTTATTAACTTCCTTAAGCTCCAAAAATTTGAAGTACGAAATACTATAGAAAAAAGCGAGAAAATCCGAGAGAAATCGAAAAATGAACTTGATGAATATGCGATGTTGTGTAACACCTTGTGGTCAGACAGACGTAGGCTCGTCAGAAAAAAACATTTCTTGCCTTTTCGCGTACTTCCAAACGTCGGCATTGATTCAAACTTTCCACAAAAAAGTTTTTTTTTCTTTTTTGGCTTTATTCGGAGGAAATTTACGCTTTCCGACGAAAACATTTTCAGCTTAGCAACGCTTAGCGGAATCATTTACCATATAAGGTCAAACTAAGGTATATGAGCTGATAACCAAGACTGAGTAAACCAATCAGAGTACGCGAAATGCATTACCCGAGGTTGAGAATTTAATAATTATGATTATTGTCCAAATGGAATGAACGTGTTTTTCGGGGAACGGAGGAACGAGGGAACGGGGAAGGGCGAGGGCGATAAAACAAACATCCGATAGCGAATGTTTTACGTTGTGTTTTTGGTCATGGCTTGTTTCCAAATATGAACAGGAACCGTTAATTCTAGCCTTTTCTCATGCTTCAAAAATTAAAACATTCCTTGAAATTCAGGATTCGTAAATTACAAGA
>BLAZ01000724.1:1089062-1092490 GCA_014633955.1 Acropora tenuis
ATGCGGATGCAAGTAGCACACTACAGACAGTGAGGCATATAACAACGATTTCTTCCAGTTATCAATGGCTAGCAGATACTTCCATAAGGTATGGGCAAAGCTGTCCTCACTGCAGAAGAAAAAAAATGTAGAAAGTTTAAATTATAAGCATTTTATTCCTTTTATTTTTTTTTCAGTAGACTTAAAAATGACATCAGTTGACAGCTGTAAGGGACAGTGTTGAATATTTCTTGAATAACTCCCTCATTGATTTAATAATTTGTTTATTTATACCATCAATAATACAATAATTAATCTATTTATCACTGGCAGTATCTTGACTACAACTGCAAACTAGTATACATGTAGAAGTAATAAACAAACTAATTTAATAATAACAGCAGCTAATCAACTGGTGTCATATACATAGGATGGGCAAAGTTAGAAATCTGATTTGAGTAAATCTAATTATCAAAGCAGTTTTCAACAAACATACAGAGAATATTATTACCATTGCTACTGAATGGAAAAGAGGGGGAAAAAAGACTAAATTTGACTAGAATATATTATTTTCTTTTTCATCAGAATTAAACATGGATCACTGTACAATCACATTAGTCACATTACCTGCAACATGCACATTTATTCAAAATGAATGCAATCTCAAAAAATGTGACAGCCACTCCACATATCCTGGAATAAAGAAACAGCAAGGCCTTGTTAGCTTTTAATAAAATGCTTTGAAATAGGTAGTTAATTTTATTCCTTTCAAAAGACTCTTCTAACTTTGAACTCATTGGGTAACACACAGTTAATCACTGAACATTACTAACTCAGCCAAAGACAAAATGTTACAACATTAAATAAGCATTAAATCCATATTGAAAGCAAAAAACTCTTGCATCACTTACATAAGGTAAGCTGCTATTCTTTTGTCCTCAATGTCAGCCATATAGACTCCTGTCCACCATAATGCTAATAAGAGTTGGAAAGCACAACTTATTTTATTAAACATTAGAACAAAGCAATTTCTTATTCAACATTCCATTTGGTTGAACAACACAATACCTTGTCACTTTTTTATTGTCATTAAAATTAATTATTAAAGCAAACTTTTCTTGCATTCTGCATTACTTGTCAATGCTGCCAAATAAAGTAACACCCTGGTAGTCAAATATTAATCTAGCTCTTGTCCCACTTCTAATTATTTTGATAGTATGTTCCGAACTTTAGACATTAGCTTCCACAATTACTGGTCCACTCACTGGTGGTTCTGGCTTACCACTTTGTGGCACTTGCCAAAAATACTTTTTTACTAGCAAGATTTTTTGGTTTCAAGAAATGGAGGGTATTGGGCACTTGAGAGGATACATAGATATTGCATTTATGCTGATTGGATGAAATTCTTCCAGGACTGATGAAAACAACATCTTAGTATACTATTACTGCTTGTCTTGATCAATGATGGTATAACATTGCTTCCTTTCCTTTTGCAACTTGTTTGAAGCTATAAATTCCACTTCAGTTATCTTTTGGCAGTCCTGCATTACAGATGAATACTTAGAAATATTTCACAGGTCAAAATGGCAAGTTGGGCAAAAAATTCCATAAGCCACTGTTATGTTTTTAGCCCTGTTCCAGGAAATAGCAGAATAACCATGGCATACATTTCTGTAAACCTATTACAGAGCTTTCTCAATGGGGTAACAACAACTGGCCATCAAACAGCTTAAAATTAACTATTAATGTCAAAAATGCACCTCAATCATTACAATAGTTTCAAGGTATTTCATGTCTCACTAAGTTTCATAATGAACCTTTCCACAAGGGTCTCAATGGGTTAATCACAGTCTGCCATCAAAACTTGAAAATAATAATTATCATCAAACATCAAAACTGCCCAATCTACCATTTAGATATTTTTCTATCTGTGACCATGTATTCTGAAGTTAGTACACATGTACTAGCATGGCAGGCAAATTTTTAAATGAAACTAATTATTGTATCAAGAGAGAGCAAGTAAAGCAGAATCATTTCATGACATAAAACAGATATGAGTATCATCAACGCTTTGCATTTATTTGACATCCTTTCTTGCAATCTTAAGATTCAAGTAACTGATAGCATAAAACAAGGAAAGTCACAGCAATCATCACTTCAAAAATGATGCTCTCCATATACTAATCATAATAACTTAGATCTACATAAACATATGATGTTACCATTAATACATGAATTTCATATATTAGAACAGCACATTGAAAAGAATGTGTATGATCCTCACAGCTTTTAGCACCACTTAAGCAGTACCGTAATTTCTAGCAGCTAACCTGCGGGTAATCTGTTCATTTTGCATTAAACACGCCCCACTGCGGGTAATAGGGAGTCGCGAGTTATGTGACAATTCAAGTTGAATGAAACATGAAAACAAGACTCTCACATACTTAAGCTTTGATTACATGCTTACAGTATCTTGTCAATGGTTGAATTGCAAAAAAAGTTCTCACCTCCATGCGTTTCCACCTGTCAATGAATTTTATTGCATGGGACTAGCTTGAAATAAATATAATTTTCCCACTTTAAGCTAACTGTTAGAACCTGAGATAACTGATAACTGGTAGAACCTGAGATATACATGATTTTATTCGCCTCAGTCTTATTTCAACAAATCAACATGGCGCCAAACGATCGCTCGCAACAAAAAAATGTGGCCGTCAATTCACATTCTGTTGTGTGTGAAACTTTGATAAATGGGATATACACTTCTAACAAGGAAAAAGTAGGTACCTAGGTTCTGGAGTAGTAGAGTATTCTTTCAAACACGTGATTGAAAAAATAAAACAACGTTATATTACCACATAAGGCTTTAATCAGACACAACAGCTTGAATTTCAGAAAAGCTTACTTACGTATTTAAATTTGCCTTTAGATTAGTGAATTCTATCTCCTTTTTGTACAAATTTCCTTTGCTTTTAAGGTGCAGGTTATCCCCTAGTGCGGTAATTTGTTGACTTTTTTTTTTCCCCCGTATGCAATAATCGGCCAATGCCGTGGTACAGCTATCACCAAAGGGAAAACACCAGTTCCCGTTTGTTCACCTAAGTTAAGCCCTGTTGGACGGGGTTGATATCTGGATGGGTGACCATCTAGATAAATTACCCTGTACTCCTTGGGAAGTCAGGCTGGCGTAGTGGACATCAATCACGCCTTCCACCTCTACTACAAAATTAATGTTGTATGTGAATTGAGTTTCAGTTGATCTCAACCTGACTTCGAGGGTTTCTTCCGGGCACTCCGGTTTCCTCCCTCCCCAAAATTGACTCCTAGTTTATTCTAATTCGATCAGATGCAGTACCTCCCTGAAAACCACTTTCGAGTGAGTGGAGCTTCCTGGGTAAATATCATTAATTATGCAGGTAATCTGCCATGTGGGTAAATGGCTGGAAATT
>BLAZ01000729.1:14856-19856 GCA_014633955.1 Acropora tenuis
TTTTTTTTTTTTTTTTGCATTTTCTAATTGCCAAGATGAATAGCTATTCATCAGCAGGAAATGGTTTGAATTCATTGTGATCTACGAATTTGCTGCACGCGAGCGCTCAAAAACTGCAGTTTTCTGGTGAATATCAGGGTAATTTTCGTCGCTTCGCTTTATTGGCTTGTCAACTAAAAGGGCTTTATTTCATTACCATTTTTTATCAAGGCCATGTGACTCTATAAGACAGAAATGATTTTCGTGCCAGTTTCTTCGCTTTGTCTCTGTCCATTTGTTTCCTCTTTGTTTACATATCACGTAAGGCGTTGGAAGTTCTCCTGTTAATATTTTATTACACACCGGCGCTTTAATTTGCAGAGCTGTGACTTTAGTTCTTGTGAATGAAGCAACCGTTCTTCCATACAGTATGACTGGTTTTTCAAGCTGTAACATACCAAGTAGATCGATTTTTGGCGACTAAAGTCGGTCGCTATTTTTACATTCAAAACCGTGACATATATAGAGAGGGGCAAGTAACGAAGGTCTTCCGTAAACTATTGTATAAAAGATATTTTGCTTAAGCGTTTCACATAGTCTTGGAGCCTTAGAAGTCTAATTTGTAACTATGTGAGGAAAATGATGACAACAGCAGTTTTTGTGCGCTCGTACTGATTCCTTGAAATTGTTGGAAACTTAGACGAGTTTCATATATTAAATAAAATTGTATTTCTTCGCAAGTTTTCCAACTTTTCTAAATTTCTCCAAATGTAAAGCGCTTGGGAATTTCTTAATATAGTTTCTTAAAATAATTAAATTAAAGGGTTGATGGGTGGTATAAGGCAAAACTCCATTTTTCGGAACAACTTTGAGATTCTCGATGTATTCCAACATTGGCTCTTAAGTAACAAAGTTAATAACACATGTGGGTGGCACAGTCAATTGACAATTGCAGAAGAGTTAATTTAGCGATGGGTTTAGTATTTATTTAGTATTTACACTTTCTTAATCCCCTTGCGACAAACACGTCTCGAAGACTTTCAGCTTGTGCCATTGTGTCTTGCAGATGTTCTTTGTGCATTACAGTTATCAACATCATCATCATCATCATCATCATCATCATCATAATCATCATCATTATCATCATCATCATCGTTATTACTATTTGTCTCATTTATGTCATATATTTTTTTGTAACATTAAGCAAATACCGCACACAATGGTTATATAGATGCATTTTTCAGAAAATAACATTGCCTGTGTATTCTGATCTCTTATAATAAATTTCAACAAATTGTGTTTTCATGAAGCAAATACCGCACACAAACATAAGTACATTTTCCAGAAAATAACATTGCCTGTGTATTCTGATCTCATATGATATATTCAACAAACTGTGTATTCTGATCTCTTTGTGGACTCTTAGTGTTCACTTCAGGACAAAGACATCGAGGAGTGGAATATTGATTGGTGCTATTTCAAGTTAAAAGGATGAGCAAGTTTTGCCTTCGTGCGGTGACAATTCTTTACATGTGCAATTTTTTGAGTAAGTAAACAGCGTTTTCCGTTTTTCTTTTCTTGGTTCAATGCCCCTATATTTATTTATAATCGGGACATATTAATACATCAAGAAAGATGAATAGAGGCTTGACTTACTTCTTTCGATGTGAAACAATGCTGCAACAATAAAATGATGACCTAGCTTTAGGTCTTTAATAAAAATCCCCGTTCTTTAAATCCCTTTTACCTTTGTTCAACTCAAGCCTTCAATCGTACTTTACGGAATTCAGCTAAAGCACTATGGCTGGAATGTGTCGTCTCACGAGTTCTCACCGAAAACGTCCATCGAAACTTAAGCTCTTTGAGTTTAGATCATGAAAATGACTGACAATAAATATCAAGACATGTTTGGTTTATCTCATTCTCTTTTGACAGAGGTGTGTTTTGCTTATAGATTGTGACGTCTGCAGGAGTTTGTGTTCCTGTTCTGTCTCGCCATGGTCGGGCAACGTCGTTGCTTGCCACGGGAAAGGTCTGAATTATACAAGTCAGCTGTTGAACAGCACCTTTCCAACGGCCACCAACAGGCTGTAGGTTCATCAACAATGTCAATTTAATGGCGTTTAAAGTGTTTTTTTGTTAAATTATGTACAGAATACAGGGTCACTCATTTCCATATGACTGAATAACAAAAAAATGCTATAGTAATCTATGTGGTTCTACAAAACCTTCTGACTAATTTGCATATACTAGTTCGGCTTGACGTAGACTTCTGCACTTTCTCCATGTTTTTAATTGAGGGGGGTGACAACCAAATCCATGGATCAGGACAAAAACTATCTCAACAAACACTTTAAAAACTGACTAGAGTAGTTCTGGGTTTTTCCAAGGTCGAGTTTTTACCTACCAAAGTGACCTTTTTGTCGATTTTGATTATGACTTGTTTTGGATACGCCAATCTTATTTCTTTGTTTAATCAACTATTTGCAGTCTGTCAAAACCTCGATGATGTACAGTACGTGTTTGCATTGACTATTGTCATCATCATTATCTCATAACCGTCACATGATCGTCGTCACTACCAATTTCACAATTACTATAACTATTTAATTATTACTGTCATTTAAACTATTGCTGTTGGTTTAGAGTATCCACTTAAAGGTAATTTGTCACATCTTGAAGTAAACATACTCTCATTAACATTACGCTGACCTTTCTTTGCAAAAAAATTATGTTGAAGAAAAATCATTTTTACATTCATTTACATTCAAAATCATCAAAGATGGCGTAAAAATCGAAAATTGCCAAACTTTGCAAAAATAAAGGTCTTTCTAAGCCATTGTTACAAAAATATGCTCTAAACTGTAGGGATAAATATTTTTATGTTAGCGGTGACGTTTTGCTTTTGGGGCTTTTCTTTTCCGTAAGCCACGAAGGTGTAGCGTAAATATTTGAACAAAAAAAAACACAGAAAGCAAAACAAAAACTAACAATAATAATAATAATAATAATAATAATAGTAATAATAATAATAAGACACACACGCACAGAAGCACACACACACAAAAAAAAAAAACAAAAACAAAAACAAAACAAAAACAAAAGCAGCAAAAAAACGAGATAGTCCCCGGATACTTTGACGCTGCCCAGTGTAAATCCGAGGAAAATCCCAATTTTGACAAAAATTTCAAAGGCATCAATACCTTGCCTCACTCTGCCAAATATAAGCAAAATTGAAGGGAAAACGAATATTCCTGGCCCATCGATTTGTCTACAACTTGTTGCAATCAAATTCAATCAGGGAATGCATGCTATTTTAAGGTCACCTTCCCCAATAGGCCATATCCGAGTTCACCTCAGCCTCCATTTCAAAGCGAGGCTAAGTGCGAAGTCTTTGTTATGAAAATCAGTTTTTATTCATATTGAAATTGGAACTGATTATCATAACAAAAGTTTCGCACTTAGACTCGCTTTGAAAGAGAGACTGAGGGGAACTCGGAAATGGCCTATCGCATTTTTTTTCTTTATTCCCACCGAGGATTGCAAATTATTTAACAACATAACAATGTCCACCATTGTAGTCAAGAGAACTAGGGATGGGTTACAGGACATGTTTATCTTGGTTCGAGGTGACAAGTCCAATGACTAAAAATATACAGGTGCATCCGTGTGAGTCGATTTTGTTTCTCCACTTAAGGTTAAGAAAAATTTTACGTCATAGCAACAAGCGACAATTTGAGTGGTGCCATGTCCATGTATTTGAGTAACGAAGGAATACAGGGGGTTGCCAAAAAAAAGGAGCCCCGCTTTCCGAAATTAAAATAGATAAAAGTCATAATTCTTATTTTTCATTAGATAATGATAGGAAAACACTCTGACATGATCGAAATTTCTTTAAAACTGTCCTAAGCACACAAAAGTTAATAGGCAACAGGAAATCCACGGCTTTTGATAACTTTTCGACAGCGCCTTGGCATACAGTTACAGATACACAAAATGGCGGTCGGTCACGGGTTTTCTTGCTCCTTCTTTACGCTCTTGTTGCTGTCCATCTACGCTGTATGCTGGTCAAGTGGTTTATCAAATGTTTGTTGGAGTCAATCTACATGTTATTTTCAACACTGTTCATCGTTAAGATCGTTCAAACCCCGCTTCACTTATGTACAGCCTTATCGAAGAGCTCGAGCAATTACGAAATTCACCAAGCACGGCTTCACATACTTGGATCTATGTAAAACTGATTCTTCACCACTTTTACTTCGCTGTGGTGATGTTTCCCCAAATCCTGGGCCACAAAGATCTATTGCAAACCGGACAAGATCTTTAAATTGTATGCTACAGAATGTAAGGAGTCTAAAAGCCTTTACCAACGTTCGAAGTGCTCAGCGTGAACTAAAGGTGCACATTCTTTAAGACATTACCTACAGCTATGATCTGGATATTATTTGTTTAACTGAAACATGGTTGAACGATTCGGTAAGCAATCAAGAATTACTACCCACTGGTTACAATATTCATCGTAAAGACCGTTTAAATCAAACTGGTGGCGGAGTTTTGTTAGCTGTGAAATCTGTCTATTCTTCCTGCGAATTATCTGTTTCTACTCATCTTGAGGTTGTACTTGTACAAGTTAAAATCAACCGCTTCAAAAAACTGCTATTCATAGCATGCTACAGACCTCCAAAGCCTGACGAACGTTTTACAACAAATTTGTTGTCTCTTCTTAGCAGTCTACAACTCGCCGATTACTATGGTGTTTTCCTGCTGGGTGATTTCAACTATCCCAGTATAAGATGGTTAGATGGTTCTGGTTTCGTTGAGTCTATCGTTGGAGAGGAGCACAGCTTTGTTAATCTACTCCTGGACTTAAACTTTTTTCAGTTTGTAACTTCACCTACGAGAAATGATAATTTACTGGACCTCGTGTTTACAAACTCGCCTGAACTCCTTTCAAATGTAAATTCTGGACCTAGTTATTTTGACGCTGGCCTTCCCTCTGACCACTATCCCGTCTTCTTTGA
>BLAZ01000729.1:158662-168662 GCA_014633955.1 Acropora tenuis
AAGTTCAGTTGAATGGATTTCAAAAGAGCACTCAACTCGAATTCCTTAGAGGAGCAAAGATGAAATTCATTGAGTGCAGTTCAGACCTCAGAAGATATTCATTTGTTTAATGCTACAGATCTGTTTCATATGGCAAAAGATGGCCACACTGGTCAGGCAATTTAACGAATGACCTATACATTTCAAAACTGGTGGATATAAGCATTTTAACCCCGTTGCTATGCGACATATAAACAAAATGAATTATGAGGAATAGTAACACAGAATGAGAGCCGGATTGTGTTACTGTGACAGTCATGTTGTCATGAAGTTCTTCAGTAAATATCTATTCCTGTGGTGGCATGAGCTTGCTAATTTAATGTTGCGTTTGTTAATATGTACATAGAGACATATCTATATTGCTTGTGAACAAGTAAATTTACAGTTCTTACCTGTTGGAGATATTTTAATTTAGGTAAATTTTTGTTTTATTATGGAAATAAAATTATTACTTTATTACAAACCCAATTACAAATTGAAGTATTCAGTAGTCCCTTCTGTGCAGTCCCTGGTGTTAATGTTACCTGATGCTCTGCTCATCTTCTTCCAAATCTTTCATGACCTTGACAAGCATGTTATAAGAGGTCTAAAAAGGATGACCAGTCAATGATAAACTCATATCCACTATGACAGCTTCACACACTTTTTGATCACATGCATGATTAAATACAGATTAATTTTTATTTTTCTCATATAATCTTGTCACCCATTTTTGGAAAGCCTATATCATAGACAACACTCTGAAGCAGGTCCATTATCTCAAAGTTGGGCCAAAATTAATCCATTCAATTCTCTTACCTCGATAACATGAATTATATGATGTGGGTAAATCAGCAATAACCCCGTGACTGGTTCTCCATGGACTTGTGCCTGCAGGTCCTTGAAAAGTCTCTCATAGTGAGCTAAGTTAAAAAGAAAAAGTAGCTTTGAGGAGGAAATCCAATAGAGCATTTCATTTATGCCACACAAAATTTCACCATTTATAAAGCCGACTTTTGCAAGTTTTAGGCTTACATACCGCTTCCTCCATGGGGGTTTTATTGATTTGATACTGTACATATATGGGCAAGAATTACTCATGGCACAGTGAAATAAAAAAAGGAGAGTCTAACATACAGTAAGTGAAGTTGTTAAAGTTTGTGGGGTTATTTCCTCCTGTTTACTGTTTTTTTGTGAAAAAATTATGTTTGAAGTTGGATTTCTTCCGCTTTTGCGACCTTCTCATTGTGGGCTCAAAAACTAAATCAGCAGCCCGCTGTGACCTATGATATGGGGAAGAGAGATTTCGTTATCAAAAGAAACAAGGTAAACACAAGTGCTGCTGTGGATACTATCTTTGTTGTGCTGCTGTTTTCTTCTTTCAAAATGAGAGGCATCAGCGGTTTCAGTTTGAACCAACTTATCCTCCTAATGAAGAACCAACCAAACTGGTGAGCCAGGCTTCAGCCAGCTCTTGGTTCTGGCCACATCTCTTGGGATAGGTAGACATTCATGGTAAAGATCAGCAATGTCCCACTGATGTACATTGGCAGTGTGGTGGACAATTGACATCCACTTCTCCTGTAATAGTTCTTTAATTGTCTGCTTTATGTGTGTCTGCACACCATCAGGGATGCATGGTTGGACACAGACTTGATCCAGGGGAAGATATCACAACAGTCCTTCTTCTTTGCCTTTTCATTTAATTTCTTAGATAGACTTTTTGCTAAATGCCAGACATCATATTGGTGATGTATGTCAGAGAAGTTTTGTTTCATGTCAGACTTTACATGGCAGCAGTTGTGACCAACTTTACCTTTTGCCCCCTTAACCTGAATATCTCCTGTGCACCTTGCAAATCTTTCTCTTTCCATAGTATTGCTGTTGGTCACCTTACTCACCTGAACTACTTGAAGACCCACTATCGTGTCAGTGATATGATCTATTGTGTAGGTTCCATATTTTGCTCTGTGTCCCAGGCTGTCACACTGGCCATTCCCAGAAAGGCACAAATCATTGCCCTTCAGATCATTGAATACGGTGTTTTGTTCTCACTGCCAAAATACATTAATTACTGGAAAGTTTTGAATGGAATAAAAGGTTTTATCACTCAAAAAACACAATCGTAAGATTTCAGCTAGAGTAGGTAGCTCTGCTTTAATAGTAGAATAATTATTGTAGAGGACATCAAAAGATTTCCAGCTGCCATTTCTTTTATCTGCATGGGCTAGCTGTTCCAAGTGTGCTGAGGCAGGGCCATTGATGCACTTTAGTGTAACGAGCAACAAAATACCCTAGGTGAGTGTATGCTTTTTTCTTATAGCTGCACCACATTCAGGACATCTCTTCAAAAGCTTATCCATTTGCTCTTTGAACACAAGGAATTTTACATCATTTTGTGGGTTTACACGTTTTGAATCTTCTTCACACTCTGAGCTGTTTGAGTCACCTGACAGTTCATCATGTTTTGATGGTACGTAAGATGGATCTTTTAAGGGTGAAGCAATTTCTTTGGTGATTTCTTCATGGGAAGGGTCTTCTTCTTTGGGGGATCTAGAAATCATAACCTCTTCATGAACCTTTTTGTTGGTTTGATTGCTCTGCTCACAGAGAATCACTTCAAATGACGACTTATCTGTTTGGGTCTCAGTTTATTTCATCTTAAGTTGTACTCCTTGAGTATTTTAACACTTGACAGCCAAAATCACTGGTATGTTTGGCTATGCTTGCTTCTTTTTCTTGCATTTGAAGTTCCCCCAAAGGCAAATCAAATGTAACTTCATTGTGATCTATGCCACGGGAATTTAGGTAGCCACTTGCGAGGTTGTGTTCACTAGAAGTACTAAGTGCAACAGGTATTGCAAAAACTGCTGGGTTACGTTCGGTACCGGGTCATGCAACATCCACAAGAGGAACATAGTGGTTTGTAGTGACATAGGTAATATACTGCAAACCAAAAACATTTTCATGACTGATCGTTTAGTACTCAGCAGTTGCGAAAGTTTTCCTTCTTTGGTAAAAGTTTTGAGTTGCATGAAGCTATAATTGTAATTCTCTTTTTCTGCTTCTTCTTGAAGACCCTTTCAGTTAATAGTCGAGGCTTCTTCCATGGTCGATGGTCAAAAATTGTTGGAACAACACCGGACTTCAAATTACATTTTTTCTTTTGACCCAAGTAGTTATGCTCTGACTTAGATCACGTTGAAAGCAGTCAGGCTCAAAGTGATCAGAACATAATCAAGTATCTTTGGTAACCTCAAGGCCAACACGGGATATTTTTGCTAACAACACTTTTAAAGTGAGAATATTCAGTGGGAAAACAGTGGAACAACTTCAATATTCCTTGCCCCTTACTGACAAATTGAGAATGATTTGAACATCCAACAGCACATAAATACACCATTATGGCTAAAAGAGGAAAAAAGCGATAACAAAGTCACAATGCTTCTAGAGGGGTACTGCCATATATGGGCCATATTATATAGGTATGTGCCGCTGTGAAGGGTATGGTTTTCAAGCAGTTTACTCTAGCATAGGGTATATAAATCAGAGCATTTGGGTCGAGAATAGGCTATCATTTTTCACAAAACTGACCAGCTGGTTGACTGGATTAAGGAAACCAAGAATTTAATCTAGAATAGGGTAGCAAAATCCAGCTGAAACTAGCTCTGGTATAGGCTAAGGGTTCCAGAGTCCTAGCAGCAAATCCCCACCCAGAAATTCTTAAAGTACCCCCCCCCCCGGGGCTTCTATATGGGGCGTACTTGCATGTGTTCCCCATATCATACATCATTAGCTGCAAAAATGACCACTGATTCCTCCAATGCTGATGGCCCAAAATCAGAATAAAAACATTTTTTTAGGCGGAAAAACAACAGAAAAAAAGTTGAAAACATTTTGTGCATGCATGGTGTAAATAAAAAATGCTTATTTTATTTATTTATTTTTCAGTTCTCCTTTAAGATTCTAACTAGGATCTTGCAAGATAAGTCTGTAGATAAAGGGTAAGATTTTACTATAATTAAAGATCTGTTAACTAAATTAGTTGCAAGAATCTTGTTTAAGTCGAAGTATTATTAAAGATATTACCTTATTAAGAAACTTGATATATTAAAGAATGTGGTCTCACTGGTCTAGTCATTCAAAATATTTCAAATGTGGAACACTTTTCTTCCAATGGTGATTTTCAAAGTAAACATTTAAAAGACCGATTTTAAATTGTCATCAGTTCATTGGCCAAAATGCACCAGATTCCATCCCCAGGACGCCAACTTTTAAAAACCAATTGTCAAGGAGTAATTGCCCCAAGACCCTGCTAGGAGCTTGGGTAAACCCTAACCCTTGATTCCCAAGTCCAGTCACTTTCATTTGCAAGCTACCAACAAAAGTATTCCCCAGAGAAAAGGTGTCATCTTTTAATGAAATGACTGCTTGGTCTGCTGCTTGGTCTGGAACAACATGAGAGTTCATGGACCACATGGCATAAAAGACCATGTCAAATACCAATTACAGTATCTGGTCCAAGTAAATTACCAATCTCTACAGTTTCAAACAGTGTAGCAGATTCACAAGCAAAAATAATATGTGATTTCAATGTAAAATGATCCACAGAGTTATGAGTGCTACTTAACCAGTATAGTGAAAGATTTGCCTGAAAAACAAAATAATGTCATGTATTCATCAACTCATATAATTATATATTTAAAAACGGTTCAATTTTATGTTTGGTTTGTTTTACGGTTAAAACTGGTTTCATTTTTTCCAGCTTGTTTCATTTTTTTAAACCAAGCAGTCAATATTTCTTAAAAATGGTTGGATTATCAACTGTCTAAAAAGGGACTCTCTATGGGGTGACTGATTAAAAAAAAAAGGGGCAAGGCTTTTTTAGGGCGTCTATTAAAAGCAGTCTGCAAAAGTGGCAACAAAAAAATTTATCTCTCATCTCCCTTCTTCTTACCCTGCACCTTCTGTGCCTCTTCCTTATCTACTTTCTATTTTTCCAACATTCCCCACTTCTACCAGTTGTCTCTATTTAACAAGTTGAACATGACTACAAATCATGACTTTCTTTTTTCTTAGGTTCTCCAAGAGGGCAAGTATTTCCTGGTTAATGACCAATTTTTGGAAGCCTAAATACTGATTTTAAATGGTTAGCTTTTTTTTTTAAGGGTTAGGGTTTATGGTATAATAGGGTCAGGGTTAGGGTTAAGCAGGCAGGGATTTATTGAATACCATTTTGAAATGTATGCTGTTATTGACTATACAACAGACATGGAAGTGGGAAAGGTCAATGCCTCTAAGGTGGAAGTGTGTAACTGTGTACTAGAAATTGGACTAGACAGTGATTGTAGATACAGTGTGATAAACAATTTCAGCTTTTAATTTAGCACTTAATACTTTTAATCTTACTCAATTTTGACTGAAGTAACACTTGTAAATACTACAGACATTACACAACCTTTTGGTACATTGAATCACACCCTTTAACAGTCTTATGATGCCAAATAAAGCATACAAGTTCACATAGAGTTATACAAGCCCACATAATGTTTGTCCAATGTCTTTCATTGTTTCCCTTGCTCATGATGATTACCATCATGTCCTCTTCTCATGTTCGGTTAGGGCATCCAAGAAGACCTTGTGTTGAGAGTGTTGTTGCACTTCCATGCTTTCACTTCATGTCATTCTTTTCTTTTCTATCTTGTCGCAAAGGATCTCTTTTGGGCACCCAAATTTGTTGTGCAGTACTACACCTTCAGCACAGCAATGACTTCAGAAGCTTACTTTGTATGAAGGGGGTAGGCATCTGACAAACTTAGTGTGGTGATCATTCACAGACACGACGCACATGTGAAGATTTGAACATTTGTATTCACAATTTCAGAAATCCATGAAGGTAGGTCTTTTTCAACAAGACCAAGAAACACTTCACTTGGAAGTGATTTCTTCACTTAGGCCTAAAAACACGTTGATGACCTTGTGGCTTAATTTATTTCAGAGTAATAATAATTTTATCATTTGGCCATTTCTCCATTTTTTGTCTTCCCCTGTGGGCTACTCCTCGGTGGGCTTCAGTCAGAATATCAAACAGTTGAGATTTAGGAACTTGTTTTCTGTCCTTTGTGAAAATTGGACTACTTCCTGCAAATAGTATCCTGTTCTCATTAATTTTGTTCAGATCTGGACTGCTTTGCAAAGGTGCTGAATACCTTTTTTATCAAATGAGTCCTCGAAGGAGAGATTTCTTAGTGAAGTAGATCAAGTTTTTATGTTGTTCTTTTAACGAAGCCATGTCAAGGTAAAACTGTTTCTTTGCACAGTATTAAATTCTCTGAATCAGTGGCTTCAACCATTGTGAAAACAGCTTATAATTTAGAATTGTTTCACATAATCTGAAAGAGGGGATCTGGGATTCAAGAATAAGTGAAACTTGTGGTAAGGGGAATGAAAGAGTGGATGATAGGGGTTATTAAGGAAAGACGAAGGGAGAGGGGAAACCAATTTTTTGATGCCATTTTTGTGCATCGTTTAAGATGCCCCTATTTTTTAACCACACTCCATAAAGAGAAACCCCTTTTTAGACAGTTGATAATCTAACATGTTTAAAAAATGTAAACCAGTTTAAAAATAATAACCAGGTTTGAAACCTGGTACTGTGATAACCTGTGTATAAGTCGACCCCCCCCCCTTTTTGGAGGCAAAAAATAAGTTTTTCTTATTTCTGGGTAAGAATTGTCTTGAAATAATTATCTTTTATCGTAGAACTTCTTTGTCCTGAACCTCTTTTGATCTCAGTTTTTTGGGCAATTTTTTTGACCAATTTTTACGCTGTAAAAGGTCAACTCACACACCAGTAAATATGGTAAATTTTGAACCACAACATATACAGCCATTAGGGGTTATCATTGACTCATATTGCTCTCAGTTGGCCTGATAGCTCAACTGGCTATTAGATCACCGCACTGGCATCGCAGAGGTCAGGGTTTGAATCCCATTCAGGCCTGACTTTAATTTCAGAATCCTGCCCTGGAAAAAACTCAGTGGAAAAAAAAATTATTTAAGTAAAGGCAAACCATCATAACTGCAACAAGCAACAAAACCAAGGAAGGCAACATTGAACAGTTAGGGTAAACAAATAAACCAATCAAAATTAAGTTAATCCAAACAAAAGTCTAGAGAAAAGAGGATAAGTAAATTATTCCCTTGTTTAACAATACACAACATGCCTGACCATAGAATTCCTTATCACATAGCAAACCCATGGAGGAAGCAACAAGAGGGGAGGACTGATTCAGAGGAATGACGGCTTTAATACTCGACACCAAGTGGCTGTTGACAGTGATGATGATGAATTTGTTTACCTTATTTATCCAGGGGCATCCAATTTAGCAGACCTAGTTTAAATGGAGCCCTGACACGACACAAAACAGAGACATTGAAACATTAAGAACTAGACAAATAATTAAGTCATAAAAGCAGCATATACCACCACTTTACTGTTGTCTATGGTGCTTTAGTTTGATTTCAAATTTGCTAAACCATCACTGCTCTAAACACAGTTTTTTGATTCATGCAAAACTTCAGCAGTTTTTATCAACTTTATTTTTGAATCTGTAATCGTTTAATGCCCTTAATGTTGTTGTTGAGGTTCTTGTTGTTAGATAAGATTGTTGTTGTTAGTAAATTTACTGTTATTATTGCTAATAATAGTAATACTAGTATATACAGATGCATACATACAGATGCATAATTATGAAGAGAGTGTTTCAAGTGTGTTAAAACTATTCAGAGGTAAAGGTCTCAAAGATACTCGTGATGAGAATCTGACGTCATGATGCGATCAGCCGCTGAACAATTCTCCGCTCATATGGAACACGATTTCAGCAATGGCAGACGGAAAAATTGTGATTTCAGTCCGACAAATTGTGAGGTTAAAAGTATTTCTGTTGCTTTAGTTTAACATGGATGTTTATTTCGGAACCCAGACTACTATTTTATGTTGAAAAAAAGTCAGAAGAAAAGGGTCGTTTTTCGTCTTAGTGGCACTTTAAGGCTTGCCTTAATCTATGTATTAATATTTTATCATACATAAATTCAGTGGTTTTCATTGGGAACCTGCAAGCTGCAACTGTACTTGACCAAACAGAATACAATACAGGGAAAGGGCATGAAATATATTTAGAATATTTCACTCACAACCAATCAAATGTACTATAGGTGGCCTCCGCTGATATATCCGCCGATACATCGACTGATATATCGGTGGACTGTCGACTATCGACCGATAATCAACCGATAGATGACGGACAGTCAACCGATAGACGATATGGGCCGATAGTCAACCAATAGACGACCGACAGTCAACCGATAGTCGACCAATGGATGACCAATAGTAGACTGATAGATCCGTCGACTGTCGGCCGATATGTAGCGATCAACTGTCGGTCAAGTATCGGTCAAGTATCAGCCAAGTGTCGGCCAAGTATCAGCCAAATATCACTCAAGTATGGGCAAAGTACCAGTCAACTATCGGTTCACTTTATACTGGCTATATCGCTCAGATAAAATAGGCTAGCAAATATGCTTTTTCAACATTCCGATTTGGTAACGGAAAAATACATAATTTGTAAAGTTGCTCACTCATCGTGTAATTAATGTTGTGCCTACTTATTTCACTTATTCCTAAAACTACCCGGCTTATACTTTATCCCTGATGTCATCACCATGTTTAGGCAGAGGTTGCATCTTTTACCTGTGCTGTTTTTAGCGATCTTGATGAAAGGATGCGCCATGAAATAAAGTGGTCGACATTTAATAGTTTCCAAATATGTTTGTTGAGTTCGGTAGCGTTCCTATGTTTTATGTGTCGGAAAGATGGTGTGGTATCTGTATCTAGTTTTGAAGTCATTTTCTATGAGTCCGATGTATGTTTTGGGGTGAACTTAAAACATGTTTGTTATGATTGTCGATGATCTGTTTGGTGTTGTTCATGCAGTGTTTCGGTTAAAGATTGCAGTCTTTAGGGAAGTGCTTGTCTACTAGGGTAAGGAAGCTGTGTAATTTACATCTAAATTATGAGGTAATCTTATTACTTATTAGAGGCTTATATCTTTTATCGTGGAATAATAATATTTGTCCAAGTATCGGTGAAGTATAGGTGAAGTGTTACTTAAGTATTGGTCAAGCGTTGGTCAAGTATCGGTCAAGTATTGGTCATGTATCGATCAAGTGTTGGTCAAGTATCGGTCAACTATCGGTCAAGTAGCGGTCGTGTGTCCAGTCACCTATCGGTCATGTATCGGTCATGTATTGGTCGAGTATCGACAGTCCAAGACTGTATCAGTCGACACGACCATCAGTTGACTGTCGGTCGACTATATAACAATATTATTATTCCATGAGCCCGCGTTGGATATGAAGTGATAAAATAACCGAGCGAGTAGCGCGAGTTGGTTATAATCACTTCATATCCAACAAGGGCGAATGGAATAATCCTTTTAGTAAATTCTCAAACCGGGGTTTACCACCTATTTTTATTTCCACAATTTTACAAAGCGTCCAGAAAGAGCATACAACTTCTGGTCACACGCGCCCCGACTCCCGCCATCATCAGATTATTACATAACAAAAAGGTGAATGAAAGTGACAGCTACACAAACGTCTGTCGTCAACTTGTGACGAAAACCAAGCTCGAATTATTTAACCGGTGAAATACAAGGTAAACAGACGATTTTGGAAGTTTTCTAGTGTGAAGAAAGTGCTCAAAGTTTAAAAAGATTTTCCATATGATGTAAAACTCCGACTATTGGCTCATAGTCGGTGTTTTTTAGCCAATCAAAAAGTTAGAAATGCAATATTTACTAACGACCGATAGTCGGTGGATAGTCGACCGATACTCGATCGACAGTCGACCGATAGTCGGTCGACAGTCGACCGTTAATTATATCGGTCGATGTAGCGACCGAGGCCACCTATATAGTAC
>BLAZ01000729.1:233555-236055 GCA_014633955.1 Acropora tenuis
TCCTGTAACGTTTGGGACACCGACTTCAAATGAGCATGAATTAACATTAATTATCAAGTGCGTGACCCAAAAGAGATCAAAACTCCTAGGTAAATGAAATATAACGCTGAAAAATAAATTAGGTTTCAAAAATTAATTTATTCTAAAATGGCAGCCGCTGTCAGTCCATTAGTGATCTCACCCAACCCATGAATGTTAGAGATACACAGGTAAGGACTGCCCACCACACTGGGAACTCTGTGCCCTACTCTTTACAAATAACGGGTGGGTTCTTTATCTTCCCGCAAGTAGTTATTTGTGCACTGAGGGGTGAGATGGGGTCTCCTGTTTATCATCCTTAGTCGAGAACACTAGAGAGTGTAACCATTTACAGGTGTCATTACAAAGGCAGCACTTTCTCATCAGTTATTTAAAGACTTCAATCTCCACCAACTGAACCAACCAGTTGGCAGTCTTTTGTTTTTGGTCACCGTTTATTTTTGAAACACAAGTCTTGAGGCTAGTGGTTGAAAAATGTTTTCACTAACAGCAACCTGCATTACACTTTGACCTCCTCTTGGGACCACCTCAGCAAGCATGATTTCATCCATATATTTCCATACATCAAATCCAGAAGGGTGGAGATCACTGATCATTAAAATGAAAAGCCAAGGGCCAAGTTTTGTGCCCTGGGGCACACCTGATGGAATAGTGCCACATTCGGAGAAGCAATGGCTAGATAAGTTCACTTGCTTGTGCCAATCCATGAGGAAGTAAACCCAACGGGCAATTCCGCGAGGAATGCGCAAACCCAGACTTTTGGCAGCTACAGAATACCATGATCTACCAGGTCGAAGGCCTTTCTGTAATCCGAGCACACGATGCACACTGCTGAGCTAGTACCATCCATTGTTTGTGCCCACATATGCATCGTTGAAGTGAGGGTGAGGGCATGTAAGGTTGAGGAATTGGGGATAGCTCCAAATTGGTTAGGATTAATCGACTCCAAAACTGTGGGGCAAATAATACGGTATTTGCTAACCACAAATTTTCCACAGAAATTTGATTACATAACAAGGGACCTTGTGTGCTTCTTTTTAATTGTATCTTCACAATCTCCCCTTGAAGATATAGATTCAGACTATTACAAACCTTTTGTGTACAACTCAGAAGGCAAACTACAGTAGACATGTGATAGTTAAAATTCTCCTGAAATGCCAAGAAGAAATAGAATCCCATTTGAACACCATGAAAGGACCTAGGGCCTTTGAAGATGTCAACAAAGACTATTTAATAGTTGTAGATACACTTGGAATCAACAGGACCACAGCCAGAAGTATTGTGTAGAGATATGTAAGGGAAGGCAAGATCACAGGAAGACCATGAACCTTGATAGGGTAGATAATGAGATGAGAGACTGTCTCAATGACATTTTGAACAAAAATTGCTTACCAACACTAACATGGATTAATTAAGAATTGAGAGAAAGCCTTCCTCTATCTAACCTAAAATCTGCAACTACACTGTAGAAAGGACTCTGGAAGGAATGTTGTTTAATGTAATACCTGGCCAGGCCTCTTCCTTCAGAAAGAAACCCTCCTGATGTCATTCAGAAACAACGAGACCATCCCAACTGGTGCATGGGCCATGCCGTGGTGAACCATGATGTTTTCATAGACAAATGCGGTTACCTTTACAATTATTTGGACTGAACTCTTGGAAGAGAAGGACGAGAGGAATGGGCCACCAGACAGGTCTGTGGTTAGCAGAGAAGAGATGTTACTGTCACAATGGCCATTTCACCCACCAATGGTCTAGGTTTCTACTCTGCACTTATTTGTGGGGTGAATGTGCAAAGATTTGATGACTTCTTGCCACAAACAAGACTAAACCTGACAAACATGTTATCTTCATTGACAACGAAGTACCAGCCCAGTGCTATTCTCAGTCTCAACACAAAACTAAAAAGGTTACCACCAAACAGTCCGTTATTGAACATTGCAGAACAAGCAATAAGTTCCTTGAAATAAGCAATCAAAGAGGAGATTCACAAAATGTGCCTGCCAGCTAAGCAAGCATCAAAGAACTTTGAAAGTGCCTTCAATTCATCAACCCAAAGTCAAGAAAATTTTTTTCAATTTGCGTCTTTAAAGTGTATGACTGGTTTCCAGTGAAAATGAAAACTTCATGTACCGCTTGATTCATTCTCCAAAATTACTGAAAAAGTTGTTTTTATAAGATTATATAATTTTTTGTTAGAGATTGGTTTTCTCAATCCTTTAATGTCTTGTTTTGCCCTGGTGATTCAACTGTAAATCAGCTCGTTTACCTGGTGCATAGAATCTATGCTAGGTTTGAATAAGGAAAGGAGCTTAGAATGGTGTTCCTCAATATAAGTAAAGCATTCGACAAGGTGTGGCATACGAGTCTTCTATATAAACTCGAAGCCAATGGGGTTCGTGACCCTTTGTTGAGCTGGTTTTGCAGCTCTGATCATAAACAATGAGTTGTTATCTACGGC
>BLAZ01000729.1:258126-260626 GCA_014633955.1 Acropora tenuis
GGAAAAAGGCGTTAATCGATATAGCTCGCGAAGCATGTTTTTTGTTTTTTCATTATTTGTAAATACCCTAGTCTCCTTCGCAGCCGTCTTTTGGATGTCACGCAACGCTCCCCCCTGCGAAGGAGACTATAAATGGGGGTCAGTGTTTTCAACTCTCCTACTCTTTCATTTATCTTAATGATTAACCCTCACCAGTGCTAAGCAATTTTCTCTCACAGTGGTACGTCCAATTGTCTCTAACATGATGATGACGAATTAATTTTTATTTTGCCTCGGAGTCAAGGGAGAGGTCCCGGGAACGAGGTGTTAACTTCGGATTTTTAGCATTCTCGTCCCCAGAGCCTCTCGTCTTCAGGCTTAAAGGTCTTCGCATCCCTTACAATTTGCATGGATGTTGAACCTAACCCTGGACCTATTTTAACTGCTACATCAAAACAATCTGCAACAGATGCATACTCTTCCGATTCATCCAGAACTCCGCTCCACCAATATACTGGACTTTTCAATGCTACGAAAAGGATTCTACTGAAACATCATCTCCTAGGAAGTACACCTTCTTTAAATAATAATAATAATAATAATTACAGTTAAAGAAAACTACTACATTCTAGCATCACTATATTCAACCCTACCACCATTTTACACAGAAAACGAAAAATTTTATCGCCGATGGAGATATATATTACACTCTGCTGCTTACCGACACCTGAGGTTACTCATCACTGAATGCAGACACAAGATCAAAGAGCTTACCAAAGAACTCTCCCATCACATAGAACTCTTGCGAAACTCCTATTCACCGGATACATTTTTATTCTACTCAACTAAATTGAATTCCATGGCCTCTTCGCTTGAATCTCTACTGGCCCACAGACGTGAAAAAAAGCCGCTCGTTTCGGCGGTATTATTGACCACAGTCTCACCGACAATAACCTCAATCAACATGTCAATAACACTAATGCCAGTACTAATGACATACTATCCAATGTTACACATAACGCCTCTACCTCAACTGTCACACACAAGCTCTCTCGCCGCAAAACCAAACCTGCCAACATTCATTTGGATCATTCTTCTGTTATCAACCTGTCCAGTTGCTCTTTATCTACCGACGAGTATCTGTCCTTTCACGTGGGCTCACATTCTGCCCTACTCCACGACATATCAACTGGTTGGAAGTTTCAACTTAGAGTGGCACCCCGCTATAAAGCCAGTGCCACAGTACCGAAAAAAAATGTTCGTTATAGCGGAGTCTTCGTTATAGCGAAGACCCCGCTATAACTAATTATCTGGTTAACGGCAAGAATATTCGTTATAGAGGGGTAATTTAAAATTACCAAAAATTCAATACTACGCATAGAAATCATTACTTTTATTCATTTGATACTGTAAACTCTAAGTGTAACGCGCTGACAATCGGGACATAAATTTCGAGAACACTTTCAATTTAAAACTTTAAAATTCAAAAGTAACAGTAACAACTGTGGGAAATCATCGATGTCGTTTAGTGATCATCTCCCCGATTTATCTAAGTTTCACGTTTCACTCTAAAAAGAAGAAACATAGGTAATTCTGCTACCAAAGCCCAGAGCCCTACGTTTCTCTGACCACGTGACCAATAGCAACGGATGCTCTGGGGACGAGCATGGATTTTTAGCGCCAACGAAAGAACCGGAAACTGTCCTTTACTCTGTCCAGTCCACCACGGGAATTTCTCAAAACTTGCTTCTGAAGTCGTCTTTGAATAGTGGGATTTGACAATTTCGTTTGCTTAGCTTAAATGTTACGTATATGAAAGAATTCGCTTAAAATTGTATTTGTATATTGTTTCAAGAAAGCCAATTTGTTTCTTTCTTCAACGTGTCAGAGATTAGGAAACGAGTCACCGACGCAATGGTCAGTGCTCCTTGAACTGATCGGGTCTTCGGCTGTCTGAAAGCAGATGTTTTTCATCTTCACATAAAGAGTTGTACTTATTGGGAATTAGTACAACGGATATTGGGATAAAGAAGAATCGAAGTACCAAGACATTCCTTGAAAACGCCATGCGTTGGATACTTCAGCTGCTCGAGTGCCGTTCAACGAATCGCTTGTTAGGCTACCATTCAAGTGAGCTCTCTCTCTGTTTGGTTCATATGAATTTATGAAAACTCAGTGCGGGTTACGTTTGTGTTTTTTTTGGAAGGATTATAGAGTGAGTATGTCTGAAGAGACAACAGGGGACTCTCAAACAGCGAAAAACTTGTCCTGGTGTATATCCTGTTCGAAAGATGGAATTATTTCTGCACAAGGTGAGCTTGATTGTGATGATCTAAAAGGCGACTTCACTAGCTTGATCGGGTGAGTATTTGTTGTGTTTATTTCTCCCATGAACTTTGATCGTAGAGTATGAATGGTCGTCGATAACATGAGTTCGGCATATTCATACCATTTCGTGCCCTGAACGCTATTCATCGCTTTATTTCGTTTAACATACGATTGACAATAAAACAAGAGCATT
>BLAZ01000729.1:263126-268126 GCA_014633955.1 Acropora tenuis
GCTGGTGTTAACTGGGTTATCCATCAGCTATTTCATGAACATCTTCATCAGTTGAAATAGATTCTTCGGTGAAAGGTAATACGAGGAAAAGATATACCAGACAAATGCAATTGAATTGCTCCTTTTGCTGAAAGTGTTTACACTGGCTTGGTGTCACATGACCACATTTCATGTGGCACCAAAGGTCATGACATGAACTAGCGGCAAGCCTTTTTCAGAGGCTTTAATGGTTGGCTAATCACAAAGCAGATTATCTTAAGCAGTTGCAAAAATAGTTTAGGAAAGTCAGTAGTGCCTTTGAAAGAAATAGCACCTTAATTCAGCTCTTTTGATTATTGTCTGAAAATAATATTGCCATTTTCAAATGAACATGGAAAAATGCTCAGTTGTTATGAAATAGTTAATGCTTTTTTTGGAAGTGGAGTGATTGCAAAGAATAGAATGTTTTTTTTTTCTTGTATACCCAGGTTGACGAAACCACATCCTTTGTCCAGTCCTGTGAGTAAATATTCTTCCCTTATCAGAGCACAAACATTTTCCTCTGTTTTGGACAATGCTGACATACCTGTGGAAACAAGTTCAGCCAGGAATTTTTCAAAGGCTCCACTAAGGCTCAAGTTTGCTTTGTCACCTAGAGGTATGCCAGCTCACACCATATCCCATAGGTCTACATTGCAATACTTCTTCTGTGAGTGTCACTTTCTTGTACATGGGTAAACTACAAAAGAGAAACAAATCTTGCTTACTCCTTATCTATAAGGGTTGTCAAAATGTGCCAGAGCCCAGCTAATTGTGTGGTGGAAAGCGTAGGGTAGGAGACAAAACTTTGGGAACCACTGCATCTACTTTCATTCTGTTGCATGTGTAATTGAAGTTCTGATTTTGGGTAAGCATAAAAGGATTAGCACAAATTTCGAGGAATGTCTAAATCATTTTTACTGAATAATAATAATAATTATTGTTCCTAGTCTTGCCTGTCGTCTACTGTGATAAAGGGAAATAAAATTAAACATTGCTGATGACATTAAAAGATAATGTTTTTGATTATCTACACACATGTTAATAATATTACTTTTATCCTTCCTGGTTTCAATGAAGATCTTTAAATATGCTGGATAATTTGAGTGCATTCCAGAAATTCTAAATTTCCTCTTCTGATTCCGTCATATATTCTCCATTATTGTTTGAAGCTGCAAAAAGAGCAATAGTGTCACCATTGTCTTGTCTTTTCCATCTTAGAACAGTCAACTGCATTGCTGTTGGTAAATTTCATGCTATTGCATATCTCAGATATTTGAAAATGTTCTTTAAGAGCGAGTGTCCACTAATATCGAGCAAAATCAAGAATTCTTGGATGTGCTCAAAATTTAGTTTTCAATGAGGCTTGGTCTGGTGGTAGGTATCGTCTCAACAAACAAGGTGTAGTTTGTTTTTTGAAATCCCTATGTGACTTCGAAAAATTAAGAATACCATATTTACCCGTGTATAAGTCGATCCCATGTATAAGTCGACCCCCCGTTCTGGAGCAAAAAATATACGTTTTTCTTACTTCTGTGTAAGAATTTTTTTGAAAAACTTATCTTTTATCTCAGAATTTCCTTTGAGATACGCTATGGTTACATGAAAAAAGTCACAGCAAGCTTGGACGTTAAGTTTATTATTTCGCTTGTTCGAGCATTTAGGCGTGTTACATAAGCTGCATTTTCTTCATAATTTTTTAAATAAGCTTACGAAATCAAACAAACTAATCTTTGACGGGCCTTTATCGTTGTGGAGAGTTGTAAAGCAGGTTAAGAAGACAGGTTAAACGCCAAGATAGCTCAAGAAACTTTGAAAATGCCACGATAAACAAAGTGCCACGATGCCATGGAATTTAGCAACCGAGCTAGCTACTAGGTTGGTTGGGTACTGGTAAGTAATACCAGGCACGGTACAAAGCCTGGTTACCAAGTTGCGAACTTTCGAAGGTAGAAATGTGGCTTTCAACGAGCGGATTTGCCACGTTGTTGGCAACAAATGTCAGTTCTTTATTCCACAATTGTGCTACTGTGTATCCACAACATTTTGCCTTACTTTAGGGGATAATTAAAGCATTTTAACTTGAACTGCTCGGTTCGATCAGGGAAAGGACATAATAACTTGTACCGTGTAAGAGTGGATGTTTGTTGCCATATAAGACAATTATTGTGCTAAGTTGTCCTGACCTTTTTTTGATCTCGGGTTTGACCCATGTATAAGTCGAGGGCAATTTTTTGGACAGATTTTCCGGATTAAAAGGTCGACTTACACACGGGTAAATACGGTATTTATTTGGGCTGTCGGCAGCCTCAAAGACACGAAATATTAGAACCAAAATTGACTGGTCCCAAAACTTGTTTCCCATAAGAACAAACCCAATCTTATGTAAGCTCTGTCAGCATAAATGGATTGAGGAGGAGAATTTCAGTTCTGACCACAATAAAAAAAAAACGCGAGGAAGAATTTAGCCATGTGGCAAAAGCTCATTCTTTCTGTAGGCAAATGAGCTGATATTCTAAAACATATATAAAATTTGTTTGGGTAATTTTATCTACGCTTTGTACAGGCGACGCTATAGGTTGAAGAAAATCCTAAAATATAGCATCTTGGAGTAGACACATTGCCTGCCAAGCACATTGATCTTTTCTCTACTCGATGACACCCTCCAGTTTCACACTTACTGGTCGAGGGAATGTTGGAGGAATTGCTAATGTTGCATGGACTTCAGGTATTCCCCCAGAAGACAACATTGCAGCTACCATTTCTTTCCCAATCTTGATGTTATTGCTTGCATTTAAGTGGATTTTCATATGTGATTTGATAGAGGCCGCCTTTTGATTGCAAGTGCCTTTACCACCTTGTGGATCTGAGAAATCCATGCCTCGAACAAACACACCAGTATCTTTGCCAATTAGGCTTGCTCCTGTGATAGAGACCCCACAATGATGACGTCCCGCATTATGTCGATGGTAGTACGCAGATTCCTGGTGTGGGAACTCTTTCCTCTTTCTTCACGATAGAAAGAACGGTGCAATCTTGATTGCAGCTCAGAAATATGTGAACAATGTCATTGTATGGAATTTTTGGTCAAGTTCAGCCCTATGGATCGTGACTGTTATGTGCCAAGACATCCCTCATTTTCCAAACCAATTAGTTTGGCTTTCCCTGTACTTCCTGGGAAGAAAGTTCATGGCCCAGTCTTGAACTAGAAGTACTGATGTTTCATCTAGCATGTCAAGTGTATCGGTGTGTGCTTCATTCTGGTTAACGTTCCTTAGAAGGTGCACTTTCCATGCATGTATAGCTTGTTTTGCTTGGCTAGCCATGAACCCCAGTTCCTCGATGACGTCGGCATTGTTTGCCAGCATTTGGGCGATGTTGTTTCGCACTGTCTTGAGATTATTGCAGCAATTATAAATCAAGATGCTGCATTTTGTCTGAAACTCAGGATCACTTTGGAAATTTGTACCTGTTCAACAAACAATGATTTCAACGAAACAACTTAGAAATGCCAAAAAAGTCAGCTAGCTTTACTTTGCCATGTTAAAAGCTATGTTTGGGTCCAAATGTAGTGTCCGTCTTTGATGTGAAGCACAACAGTTCTTAGCATCCATTTTTTATTAGCCTGGAACCAATGGACGTGTGGCCTTCACTGGCCTGAAATGCATGCGGGCACTGGGGACAAGAATGTTAATGTGTATGTCCATCTGCAGGAATCATCTTCAAAGCTATATAGCAACTGCTGAAACAGAGAAAGACTTTGGGATAGAGGTTGCTGTACTGACAACCACAAAATGCTAATTATGCCAGCTGCACTTTTTTTATTTCAGAAACTGACCCCATAAAAAATCTGTGCAGGAGCCATCAACACTATCGACAGCACTGAAGCACAAACCATTACCTTATATTCACTCTTGAGGTAACATTTTGTTGATCTGAGTAGGTCCGTTTGCCCTTTCACCCGGATCATGCCTTCTGCATCATCCAGTGTCTCCAAAGCCATAGTTAAGTCATGAAAAGCAGGGGCACCTATTAATAGTTGATGATCACGACTACTTAGCATCATGGCACAGAAGAAATACAGTAACTAAATATTTTATTTGCCGCTCCCCTGAAGGGATCCCAGTTTTTCATTACTAAGAGCCCCAAGAGGAAGGGGGTCAATCTGTTGGCTATTTACAAGTGTGACAGGAGTTAGCTGAAATCGGGTTTACAGTTAAACGATCTCCAAATACGTCATCAGAGGGACTTCAGCCTGTAACCCTTAGTCATGGCCCTAGGTATACATAACAAGGAGGTCATGCCTCCTGGACAGAAGCATATTCCCCTTGACAAGGAAAGGAGGCAAAACAAATGTACTGACCTGTTGTGCTGATGTAATTTAGTCCTTGCAGGGACTTGCAGGCTGCAACTTAATGGCATAAAACCACATTCTTCAGCTTATGTTTGGTACTGTGTTGCTATGGATTCTGGTATCATGAGGCAGACAAAAATTGGGCACTGTTATGACTTCTTTTTACAATTTAAGCTTTATGCTTTTTTTCACCAAATGTCAGGTCCTGAATAATTTGTGGACTTGTAATTGAATCCAGAAAGTGGTTAAGTTTTGCCTGTGGTACTGCCATTCTTGTTCGTTGCTGAGAGATGTCTGAACTCCTCTGCCGTAGACAGGGATGTGCTTTCTAGCAACAGTAAAACAATATCTTGATAAGTAGGGAATCCATTTCAACATGGTGCAGTAAGAAGCTTTGTCTGCCATTATGGACAAAATTTGCTGTTTTGTGTCCCATCTATTAGGGTTTGGGTAGCGCTTGGTCAATGCCTCCATCAACACATTGTCGACATCATCCTCCTCCTCACTTTAGTTTTGAGGCTCTAAAAGCTTTGAAACAATGGCCTTCCACAAGTGATGCGACTGATTAGGGACAATTGCTTCAAGGGCAGCAGTAATGGCCTGTCGTGCTTGCTTTGAGCTCATGGGG
>BLAZ01000729.1:278126-280626 GCA_014633955.1 Acropora tenuis
TTTGAAAATTCAATGGAACAGCATGAGGCTCACAATTAAAAAAAAAGCCAGGATTTCTCTTCTTTAACTGGTAAAATCGATCCAAATGTTTATATTAACCTTTCCACCTTTAAAATGTGAGCCAATTTCATTTGAATTGTGTTGTTACAAAGTCAAAGAAACGTCAGAGAAGACTTGGCTTTGGTTTTTTCAATAGCTTTCTTTTTCAAGAAAGTGGCAATTATTGCCTTGCTAATTAGGTGAAATTTCGTGTTCCGTATTCATTACCTATGTATAGGAATAATTTTTAGTCTCAAGAGGTCAACTTATACATGGATGAATATGGTATTTAACAGTTAAGTCCTGAGGGGTAATAATTCTCTTTAAGTTGAAAACATTTTGGTGCTATTTTACCCTGGTATAGGGTCATTAATAAAAATGCTAATTAACTTAATTTAATGAAATTTCTCTCAAATCACCTGAAACAGTGAGTCAGCTAAGTAGGACAATCTGCATACAAGTTGGCTTCTGTAATCCAATGGAAACAATGGGTAAAAGCCTCCTCACACTGCTTGGAGGCTTAAGTCTATTGTTACAATTGGGTGCACAGGACTGCTAACTTACAGATGTGTTTGTCACCCGACCACAACCCACTCATCTATTAGGGAAAAAAATCCATTGATATGTGGCACATGTGACAGAATGCCAAGGTGAAAAAGCACCTGCAAACAAATTGCAAAAAAGTTCTTTCAAAAGCACACATTGCCAAACACATCAGTGAAGGGTGTCCTGGAAAAAGAAAGAAAGGTGTCCCAAATGTTTTAGATTAGTGTTGTTGCAAACAATAAAAAGACTTCTCGAAAAATGTTGCTATTTCAAAGAATTAAAAATCAAGGTTTTGGACGAGGATGAATTTGAAGAGCGAGAAAGGGAACAGGATGGAAAAATAAAGATTAATTTAAAACGGCTACTTATAGTGGTTGCAAAGGTGAAGAGCATTTATTAGATGAAGAATACAGGAAAGCAAACTCCCACCTCTGTCCTGAAGACGAAAACCATGTGAGGGGTTTCTTTGAAAAGGGACACAGATAGAAAATAGATGGAATATTGGTAACCATTACAGCAAAACCCCAACAAATTGATTCGTGGCTGAAAATCTTGACATCAAGGAGTTTGAAGTTTTCCATATATTGAACTGTGGATGCAAAATGAAGTACGCTCTGATCCTCGCAGTTATGAATGCAAATCATGCAATTGTGTATGTTAAAGCCTGAAAAATTCAGGACTCTCAACGGGGTTTGAACCCGTGATCTCACGATACTAGTGCAACACTCTAACCGACTGAGCTATGAAGCCACTGACGTTCATTCCTCACAGGCTCTTTAGAACCCACAAATGACCCGCTCCCAACGTCAGTGGCTTCATAGCTCAGTTGGTTAGAGCGTTGCACCGTTACAGCGAGGTTACGGGTTCAAACCCCGTTGAAGTCCTGAATTTTTCAGGCTTCTACGTACGCAACTGCATAATTTGTGTTCATAACTGTGAAGATCATGGCTTACTTGATCAAGGAGTTTATTGCTGAAAAAACATTTAAGTCTTCCAATTGACCTTTCACCTCTCAATGTCTCAAACCTTTTTTCCATAACAACATGGCTTGCCTGTTGAAAAAGTGTGTTTTCCTTTTCTGTGAAGAATGTCAACCTCAACCTACTTTGTGAATATTATTTTTGCTTGGTGTGAGACTTTCAAGCTGCTTTTTTTGCTTATTTCTTTTTGCAGTGATTTTACAAACCTCTGCTTTGACCTATCTTGCAAATTTATACAAATCTCTTGATACATTTCTGGTGCATGAATACTGTAAGTTCTCAACCAATCTTCAAAAGAATATTTTGTCAAATGAAATTTTGCAGATGCTGCTTTAGTGTGTTTCCAAAAGCTTCTCCATTGTCAGATCTGCTGAATGAGCTGGTGAATAAGCTTCACCTTCGTGTTCTGTCACACTTGCCATACATCAAAGAACTTCTTTCTCTAATAGGCGAATGGTTTGCGGTTGAGAGCTGGGTAGGTGGCTCATACATTATTATAAGTTAGTGGTCCTGTGCACCCAATGGGAACAAAAGGTTAAAGCCTTCAAGCAGTGCAAGGAGGCTTTTACCTATTCTTTCCATTGGGTGATAGGATTGCTAAACTTGTGTGTGTGTCAATCAAATAGGACAGTATTTATAAGTTATTACTTTTTCAATTCCTAATATTATTTTGTTGAAAAGAAAACCTAGCTATTCTGAATTAAGCCAATTGCTTCAAGGTGTGAGTTAACAATGAGCCTTTGTGTGAAAAGTGATTCCTCATGCCCTGTGCAGGATGCTGCAACATTTTGTCAGAGAATGTGTAGGACATTACCAAAAACAAGGGTTTTGTATGTTTACAGTATCAGATTGGGAAATGGTGTGGTGTATCTTTCTTACTTGCAGCTCTCATTGATGGAATTGTACGCAATGAAAGTGATCACATCAGGAACATT
>BLAZ01000729.1:290626-293126 GCA_014633955.1 Acropora tenuis
ATTAAAAAAGGTTCACTTTTTTTGGGGGGGTGGTGGTGGTGCTGCTGCTGCTGTGTCAGGAGAATGAGAGGCTTCTTCAAGATTGGCTATGGAGGAAACATTTGCTGGAGCAAATAAAGAAAGGACTTACTAAAATGGGTAAGATTACTTCTTTGTTATGTCCATCCAGTGAACAAGAGGTAAATTGTTGAAATATGGATTGTGCTGGAGGTCAAAATAGCATGGAATAATAATGATCACGAGGCAAAGTAAATTGAGAGTCAAACTTAGTCATTTTGACCTGCAATTCAATATTAAATTTCAGTTGCTGAAAGTCAACCTAGCAAAAAATGCTCACTGACACACCAAAAAAATTTTGAAAGTGTGGATTGTTACATCAACTAAATCACTACTGGTATAATACATATTTATATATGACCTGGAAATATTAAGGGAGTCTGTCAATAGAAGTAGAGGTCTCTACTAATATTCAAATTTCTGCACTAATGAGTTGTTGATGTTCCAGGTCTACCTGATAAACCAAGCAGGGTAACCATATCAGTTGCATCTGAAGACTCTCTTATTGTCCGCTTTATCGAACCTCTTGATGAAAAAGCGATTGTTTCCAAGTACAGAAGTGAGCATGAGTCATGATGAATTTACTAATTAATGTCATAGTACATGGTACTACAAAATGTAAATACATTCTCTGTAGGATCCAGGATATGTTAGTTAAAATAGTTGTTTTCAGGTAAAGGCACCAGCAAGTATTAATGGTCTTATTAAGATCAGAAGGAGTAATTACAACCTAGAAGGTGTAAATATTTTGTCCCTACCTTAGGTGAATAGTACCAAATATGGCCTAAAGTGTTATATCAAACATTCGAATACGGACTACTTGACAGATATAATAAAATTATACATGTTAGCTCCAGGAACTAAGGATTTCATTATCAAAGTTCAGAGTAAAACGTTTTAATTCAAACTTTTAACAATATTTTTCAGCTACAATCTGTCTATCTATCTATCTAGCTCGCTATCTATCTATCTAGCTCGCTATTTTTACATAATTAGGCAATGAAATTGTAAGCATAATCGTTTTTTCCTTGTTTCCAGTTCAAGATTGATTATTATAATAAATTATGTCATTCTTACCAGCCTGGGTGGAGATAACTGGGCAATATTTTTCTTGACATCTGCAAGCTTAATGTTTTGTAACAAGGGATTGTATTTATCTTTCTTTTGTATGAAATAAGTAAAATCATAACACATTTGTGGGCCACAAGCTTGAAGAAGTAACTCATTAACCAAGCTTCATCTGCTATTAACATGCAGAGCACATGCTAAATAAGGAAACAAGTTAATTAATGGTTTTGTTAACTAACTCCATTCGTGAAGCAATCGCCTTGATTTCCTACTGCAAAAACTATCCATTAATTCTGCTAATAACCTTCCACTGACCTCTTTCCATAGTTCAATGGAGTAAGTCACCGAACTTTATGCTATTGGATGGCGAACACATACTGCGAGATCTCAGGTCATTAGAGTACACTATGTGTAACTTAAAGAAGGTAAATTAACCAATTTTATAAATGTCATTGCCTGATTAATGAAACATCTTCTCTTTGGATAATAATTTTTTTGGTCCTGGCTTTTGTAATTTTGACCATATTGTTCGTCATTTTCAGTCTGTGTCATACTATGTTCGAGTTTGTTGTGGGAATCTCAAAGGCTTTGGATCATGGTTGGAATCCACTCCTTCTTGTGCAATGCCATCAAGTACGAGTATTGATTTAGATGTAATAGAAACTGGCAGGTTGCATGCTGCATTGCTGTATGCTATATTCCTAATACTTCCTAACACTTTTCAAACAAGTTTAATGTCTCTTTTCCTTTTTTGGCTTTTTGAAATTAATTTCAAACCAATTATAACTTTGTACTTGTAATTATTCAATGTCTTTATCTATGCTATGTATGTGCATTTGAGTTGCAAGATCAAAACCGTTTTTTACTGATTGACAAAAGCTTCACCTTAATAGGCTTTTCCCAGTCTTCATAGACAGATGGCTGCATGTATATCTTGTTGAACTTTTTAGTTTTGTTATTTGTTGTTTTGTTTGATAGAATTTATAAGGTGGAACCTCCTACATTTAGCCTGTGCTCATGTCTTTCAGAAACCCATCAACATATTATTTATTGTAAATGTATTATTGCATTGCTCCTAATGTTACACCATTATCAATTTAATATTCAACATTTTTATCCAAACGAAGTCATATGACTTGCAGCAGCTTTATTATTCATGTTGAATAATTTAATAGATAGAGTTGGTGTTGTTGTTTTTTCACAGCATGGCATGAGGTGAATGACTCCAAACCTCGTTTCCAAGGTCGATTAAATGTTATTGATGATTTATTTGGTCGAGTTTGGCAAAGCCATGAGGATTTTTCTCCGTTTAGACCAATAGTAGCCCACAGATTACGCAGTAATACAATCGAAAATGAGACAGGTAAAGGCATTA
>BLAZ01000729.1:301318-306318 GCA_014633955.1 Acropora tenuis
TAGAATCGCACTGCCCTGCTTTTTATAAACAATAGACGCGTGTGTATATATATATAACTTGATAGGAATTTTATATATTATACAACTATCCCCCGAAGGGGAGGTGAATAGTGTTGGATATATACCGAGACGCGAAGCGTCGAGGTATATATCCACCGCTTTTCACCGACCCTGAGGGGGATAGTTGTTTTAGTATTTACCAAATCAGATGGATAAAAAAATGCTGTTTTAATTTTTTCTTCTGAAACTTTCGCCATTTTTCGTGAACAAACTCCTAAATATGTGCATCTTTCCAGTTTTACTCGTGATGTTACTCGTGATGAACAAATCGGACTCCCGTTGCGCGCTCGTCTGATTTTGTTACCACTCATATGATTACAGACCGAACTGGGCTCCACTCAGTCCTATTACCATTACTTGTTAGGTCTAATTAAAATTCAGTTCTCAATAATTATTATTATGAAAAATATGAAACTACATCGTAATAAAATACTTACACTCACTCAATGCAGTAAGAAGTCTGCATTCATATTTCAGTGATCATATTACAAATGTTAGGAAAATTTGGATTGGGATTAATCAGCTCACAGCTAAAATAAAAGAGGATGCAAGCCTATTGTTGTGCTTCCTAATGTGCTCAATGATTTCTTCTCTTCCGTGGGGTGAACACTTAAGCATCAGTTCCTCTTGCTATTCATCATTTCAGTGACTATGTTTTTCTGTCATTAATTTATCAAGTTCATTGTTCTTTTCACCAGCCACTTCCATGGAACTCAAAACTCAAATTTTGCTTCTTCCCTCTAACAAGGCTAGCAAACGGCTTACATTCCTTTGCTGTTCACTCATTGAAATCTTCCACTTGTGAACTCTTTCCACCACTGGTGCAAATAATGAATGTCTCTGTCATCATAGGGCTATACCCATCCAAATTAAAGCTTGCAAAAGTCATCCCCATCTTTAAGGGTGGCAATGAATTGGATCCTAGTAACTAGTGCCCATTTCTCTTCTTTCGCTTTTCATTGACCTTTTGAGAAAGTTACATACAGTAGATTAAAATCTAGTGTTGAATTAAATGAACTTCTGTATAGTAGTCAGCTGCAGTATGGTTTTGGTGAGAATATGTCAACACAGCATGCAATTGTGGACATTGTTAATTTAATAATATTCAAAGCAAAATGGGTAACAAATTGTCTGGGGCCAAGCTGCACAGGTTTATTTATTAAAGGAAGATCATTATTTTACAAAAACAAGGTCTTCAGCTGTTCTTTGCTAGGACTAGATCTCATGTTATTCCATTGTTTGTCTCTGCTAATGTCTTACCCGTTAATATGCTTTATTTTGAAACAGTATGTTCTCTTATGCAGAACATATGTACCATTTGTGCTCCTCGGAATATCTGTGATCTTTTCACCTGTTTATCCACTAGATTTTCTGAAGCTAGTTGTTTTGAACTTGTATTAGACCAAAAAGCTTGGAAAATCTGAGGATTTATTTTTTTGTACTCTTGCTTTTTGTAGAAGCGTATAGAATCAAACTGGAAAAAAGCAAGTTACAATAACTTTCAGGCTCTGTTGCTGTAATGTCCTTGAACTACTGTAAATTGAAAATATGTTTAAATTTCACTTACAATTCTGTATTCCTTTCCCGAGTAAACCTTGTATTCTTGCTCTATTTATACCCAAAGTCTAAAAACGAGGTAGACTCCCCTATTGATTTAAGGGCAATAACTCGTAACAGTAATTCAACTGACAAAACTGAGGTTGACGGTGCTCTCATTTGACTCCCCACTCTCCACAAGTGCTCCATTTTATGGGTATTTAAAGCTACTTAAGCTACACAGAATAGAACGAAGTCAGGATAAGGATATGAGATCCAAGGATTGAACTTGAGACCTCATGCACAAAGGCAATGAACTGACTTACTCTGACAGCCATGCTCCACCTTTGTTAACTTTAAATTATTGCAGTGAAAGGGTGATGATGATAATGATGAACTACCACAAAACACAAGAATGCCTCCAATGCGAGAAATGCAGTGAAGTCCTTTTTAACTAATTTTAATAATTTGATCATTTTTCACCAAATTGAAATATATGTAACATTCAAAAAAGAAAGTTGGTTGATAACCCCAAAGAAAGAAATGCTATTCTATATATTTTGCCTACTTTGTATGCCTGGCTTTAGTTAGAGCATTTGTGTTCAGTTTGTGGTACAATTTAACTTGTCATTGGCAGTGTTTAATTTCCTGCAGTGTAGATTCTCACAAAGGGTCCTCACTAAAAAGCAGCTTTTACAGAAAACAGTAAAGTCTCTTTTGCGTACATGATGAGATGAAAGACAAGCAATATTCTGGCATCAAATGGCCCTAACAAGTGACGTAAAACTTAGTAATCTTCCACCTCCACATGAACAGTAACTATGTCATCACAACGAAGACTTTTATTTTCACTTTTACCTATGGCAGACTACCCCTCATTTTCTGTTCTTATGTGGACAAACCTAAAATGGCACTCTGTATCCTTCCCAAATAATCATTAAGAAAAATCCAAACAGAAAACTGGTAAAATGAATCAAAAGCTCAAACATTCCTGCGTTTTACAGTTAGAAATACAGTAAATAACTTTTCTAGATGGTCTTGAAAGCACGTGTATTTTTCAAAATAGAACACTTTGGAATTTGAGAAATGTGATTCGATCTGTCAAGCTTCATCCGGCATAATGAGTGTAATTATAATAAAATGTATGAGATGAGCCATAAATATAACTTCATATAGTCCGACCAACTAGCGTGGGTGACAGCCTGACCACTATTTTTTTGTCTGGTCACCTCACCTTTTCTCTCAAAAGATACTTTGTTTTCACCATGCCCCCATGCTCCTTCATGAGCAAGTCTTGTAGTTTGGTCCTATACCTTCAGCAAAATTATTCTACTTCCTCTCATGATCAGTTGTCCAACTGTCGAAATTTCACTTTTAGCAGCCTTATTGTTCGTTGCTTGGAGCTTGTGCTAATCTTCACTATGTGAAGGTGGCTTAGAATGAGACAAGGGATATTGGAAAGAGTTTAATAGTCAGGTCTTATTTAAAATTCTGTTCTGCAAAGGTTTAGGGAAAGGTTTTTAATTCCCTACTTAACTTGTAGTCACCACTCGGCTGGCATATAGTGCGCTGGCCCCAGTTGTTCAAAGAGTAATATACAACTATCCCCCGAAGGGGAGGTGAATAGTGGTGGATATATACCAAGACGCAAAGCCTCGACGTATATTTCCACTGCTCTTCACCGACCCTGAGAGGGATAGTTGTTTTAGTATTTAACAAATCAGATGAATAAAAAAAACGCTTCTTCAATTTCTTCTTCTGAAACTTTCGCGAAACGACGCACCATTTTTCTCCGTTTGCAAAATTGAATATCCAAGGATATTCCAAGTTACGGGAGCCAATCAAAACGCGCGAAAATTGCTATCCATTTGGTAAATACTAAATAGTGCTATCCAGGGGGTAACTCAGCAGCCTTAGGTGGTATTTATACGCTGGATAGTTCTATCCATCCTATGAACAACTTGGGCCTGGCTGTTATTGGCAATCTTCTTGCTTCAGTTCTAACACTGCTCCCATACCAACTGGGGGTGCATCTCTGGTGTGAAATGTCTTTAGAGGTGCTGGTCAAGTTATTCTTCCTGAAACGCTTTTCCTTCTTCAGAGACCCACCTTCATGTTTTGCTTACTTACTAAGGCCCCAGAGAAAGTCTTTCAATGCTTTTCACTGGACACCTGTAATCCTCATAGGGCAACAATTTCCAAGGTGCTCTTTGGAGGTTACATTGATTTGGCACTTAATGTAGAATTAAGCCATTCTCCTCTGGTGACCTTATGACACATTAAAATCTTTCTTCATAATCGTTTGTGGCTCATACTACACTGGACACTCTCAGGACCTGCAAAATGATGTGCTGAAATTTTTTCCTTAGCCGTGTTATTACCAAACAGGAGATGCTTGTATCAATTGAGACCAATAGGTCTGGCAATGGTACTGATGCAGCTGGACTCTAATGCAAAGTGGTTTAAATGCCACATCCAAATCTGACTTGGTAATTTTATCTCATGTATAGTTCTTTTTATAGTTTAAATTCTCAGCTGCAGCTAGAGGTTGATCCTTAACTGATGGCCCATTCACTTTCTCTATTACATCAAGCTGTTCAAATTCTCCAACTTTTCAACCACTTTCTCTCTCCTTGTGAAGGGGATTCTGCTCCTAGATTGTGTAAATTGGAGGATAATTTCATCCAGTTTCATTGGAAAATTTTTGTCAATACCAATCTTTAAGGTGCAAGCTCTTCAGACATACAATGGCCAAGCAATGTGGCGTCAGTTCCTGACGTGACAAAGAATTTGTCTTGCACCAACGTTCGTGTATCTGGAACACAAATGTTGAACTTGCTTTTTGTTCAAAGTTGAGTGACTTTTGAGATGTCTCTCTCTCCCATATTATCTTATTGGTTCCTGACAAATCGATTTCCCCATTTGACACAATAATATTGTTTACACAAGTTCTAGAGAAGAGTTCAGTTATTGAAAACTTCTATAGAAGTGGCACTAGAGGATGCTGACGCTGTGGTGCTCATTGTTAGTTATGGTTATGGTTCGTGACTGTTCCTTGGCACTTCACAATGGCGCCAGTACTACATGTGTTTCTCAGTCTTTGTCATTACCCGCAGTCCAATGTGACGTTCCTTGGACACCTGGATCTGGATTTGCCTGTTTCAAAGTTGTAGATTATGAAGAGCAAGGAGAACAACACTCAACCTTGCCTAATGTCAGATGTCGCTTGAAACCATTCAGTGTCGTTCGAACTGAGGTTTTACTGTTTGCTTAAATAGCTTTACTGTTGTCTGAAAGCTGTTCCTTCGCATTGTACCCTTCCAAGACTTTCACACTTTAAATCTGTTAATGGCTCTGTCAAATGCGTTCTCTTGGTCTATGAATACAGGATTTGGGTTATAAAT
>BLAZ01000729.1:328818-336318 GCA_014633955.1 Acropora tenuis
GTTGCAACCTTCCAAGTAACTTGGTGTGATCCACTTTGTTGAATGCCTTGCTCATGTCAAGATGTATAATGTCCATTTGTTTACCAGTGTCGAGTTGACCGCCAATGTAATGTAAAACACTTATGAGCTGAGTCACACAAGGTCTACCAGTTAAAAAGCCGTGCTTGTTGCGACTGATGAGGTGGGATATGTGGTCTCGCAGGCCTGCCAAAACGCAAAGCTAGAGAACTTTGGAGATGACAGGGAGAAGAGAAATAGGACGGTAATTCTCCACAAAATCTTTCTTGAAAATGGGTACAATATTCGCGAGACCAAGGCATCGATCGTGGAACGGTTTAATCGTACATTGAAATCGCGATTGTACCGGTACTTCACAGCGGCCAACACCACCCAGTACGTGGACATCTTGCCGTTATTGGTCCAACGGTACAACAAGGACGTCCATCGTAGTATCGGGATGGCACCCAAGGACGTGAATGTCAAGAACGAAGCAGAGGTGTGGCAACGGTTGTCCGGGCAAGTCACCGAGACCCGAAGACGGGGACGATTGAAAGTGGGCGACAAAGTGCGACTGAGCGAACGGGTCAAGACGTTCAAGAAAGGATACTTACGGCAATGGACAGAAAAAGTGTTTAGGGATCAAACGCGTGATCCAGGGGCCCGTGTTGATGTACAAAGTCGAAGAATTTGACGGTACGCCCGTCAAGGGCACGTTTTACACAGAGGATTTACAGAAAGTCACGGTAGACGACGACATGTTATGGCGCGTAGAAGAAGTAGCTTAATGAGGACGCGGGCTAATGTTGGTGCGTTGGAAAGGTTGACCGTCCAAGTACCACAGTTGGATCAAAGCATCATGAGTATCTACGTGACCTTACCGAGTAATGGAGGTGGGAAGGAATTCGCGCCTACCAATCTCAATTCGGAGTACAAAGTCCGCTTACCCGAACGATTGAAATTGAAAGACGAAGAATGGGAAGTGGCCTCAGCCAGCATCTCTCTACCCACCTTCGATGCCGTCAAGCGAAGCATTCTGCACAAGTTCCCCTCCACGACCAAAGTCGGGTTCAAAAGTGGTCTATTGGCGTACGAGGAGAAAAACCAACCGGCCAATCCTAGCTCGAATCCCACTCAAATACGGTGTACGGGGTCGTCACCATGGCGGATGTCTTGAATGGGGTGGTGCCCGTCAAGGATGGATTCTCCTTCGCGCGGAATTTGGTCATCCAAATGCATACCAAACTGAATTTAGCACAACAGACCAAAGTCCGGCACATTCTGGCCACGGGAAAGGGGGTGTACAACCCGAGATGGCGAGACCCCAATGTTACGAAGGCGTACGAACAGAACATCGTGTTTGGGGTGGACGAAATCCGCATCAAAGATCATTATCAAAACACATGCATCTTTACAGCGGTCCACGAAGATTTAGCGGTGGCCATGGGTATCATTAAAGCCAAAAGTGACACCACACCGGGACCTTCGACGCTGGTGGCGTTCCAGGGTAACGATTACAAGAAACCGGACTCGTGGGCCAGGTTTTTAAACTGGTAGCCATTTTCTGGAGATGCGAGCGTCCGTCAATTGAGAAATACGAGGGTTGAACGGTGGATGGTTCGAGAAAGAATTTGTCAACCCCACCAGGACCTTGTGCGTGTACAGTAACGCCAATACCAGTTCCATGGTGGGCAATCAAGTCAGCAACGTCTTGAGGGAGGTGAATTTCGATAGTACCAGGGAAGGGCAACAATACTTTGAACCCAAACATCGTCAATACTTACAAGTGCGTCAGCAAGAATACGAAGTGATGGAGATCGCCTTGGACGATTTGAACGGGATTCCCGTCAAATTAGGACCGGGTGTCACCTCCGTGGTGCTCCATTTCCGACATCGTAACAACGGCGACCACGTATAAAGAACAGTAAGGAAAAACGTACGATCCAGTACTGCCATGGACTTTTACATAACGTTACCGAGCAATGGAGGTGGTCCGGAATTCAATCGTGCGAATAATAACACCCGATACAAGGTGCGTCTACCCAAGCGCATCGTCTTGAAAGAATATGATTTACAAGTGGCGTTGGTCTCCCTGTCGTTTCCCATTTGAGATCATCACAAACATCACATTCTGAACAATTTCCCGAGAGGGACTGTTATCATGAAGGTCTATGGCACGTACATCACCACGAGAAATGCACTCGACAACAGACCGGTACATGCCGACGTGAAGATCGAAGATATCACGGACCCCAATACCAACACCGATGTCACCCCCGTGAAGAGTGGGATGACCTTCATGAGACATTGGGTGTTTGCCTGCAAGAAAGCCATCCAACAGGCCGTGCTTAATAACATCCGTGACGACAATACGTTGAAGGGAGCACGATGGGGGAACGAGAGTAAGACCCAGAAAGGGTTACAATCGTTCATCTCCATGCCTCACGACAGTCTCATCATCGACGGCACCGATACCATCACCGACTCGTCGTACATCCACATCGACGTTCTCGCCCGATTGGGTCAATACATGGGAATCATCGCACCAGGAACGGCCAACCGAACGAACGTAGAAGGTAAAAACATCCGACATTACGATCGTGGGGTGGACATCAACACGGATACCAGACTGGCTGGATTTCGTCAGATCGAGTACTCACTCAGTAAGTACGTTTACGAGGCTTACATGGAACTCCAAAACCCAGTGAATTGGGAAATCATTGGTCTTGACAGTGGATGGTTCGAGCAGGCGTTTTCGTCCAAATTACGGGTCGTGCGGATTCTCAGTAATATCTGTGACAGTTCAGTGGGAGGGGATGATAGGACGAACCTCATGGGCGAAGCCAAAGTCGATGCAGTTTTGCCCGAGGGTCAACGATACTACGAACCGACGCATCTTCGGTACGTGCAACGTGAATTGGATGTGATCGAGATCACCTTAGTCGATCTCAATGGCAGTATCGTGGACCTGGGGATTGGCATCACGTCCGTGGTGTCACATTTCAAGCGAAGAGGGGATATAAGGAGAGGACACAACAATCTTTGCTCAGCAAAGAGGCATAGCAGCCATGAAAAAAGCCATGTACCAGTTTTCGGGGGTTAGGTTCTATACGATGTTCTTCACCCCCAATTCACCCCTGTTCCATACCGGCAAATTGTTGATCCCCGTGCCATCAAAATGTAATTCAAACACCCAGCCGTCTTCATGCTGAGTCCAGACGCCGCAGCCATCAAAGCCAAAGCCTTTAGCGACAATGCCATCAAGATCACCTTGAACCTGTGTCAGGTGAGCGTCGCACCTTCCCTGTACAAATAGATTACAACCGCCAGAACAAGATCGACGGCCATGTACCCATTGTATGCATCCAAGATCCGGACATTTTCCATGGCCGACGGGTTGACAGCCGTTGACCAAGATCAATTATTCACGGAACCTCATCGGTATTTTCGACCCGTTCCTAAACGTTGTCATTATTGTTATGGGGCCATGCAACCTTTATTGCAAGAACTGCCGCAATTTGGGGCTGGTGGTGACAACGTGACGTTGGGTGATGTTGTTGCGGCCATGTTTGGTGTGAAAAATGCGGCTCGGCAACGAGGTGGGAACTTCATGAGGGAAATGATGCTGGCATCGCAACCCAAAACCATTAGACGGCAACGCGGTGGAGCGGTGGCGATGCCTGCGTGGCTTGACCAGCTAGACCGAGCGATTCGAGGTTACCACATTCCTTCAAGTCATGTCAAGGGCAGTCATACAAAGAGACAACGTGGTGCGGGTGTATTCAGTTTCTTGATAAGACCGTTGTACCGCTTCTTTGGTAAGAAAGTCACCAAACAAGCGGCCAAGACCGTGGCGAAGAGAGTGGCTAAAAAAGCGGCCAAAAAAGCGGCCAAGGGAGCCTTGACGGCCAGCGCGAGTTGGGCAACGCAGAAAGCATTGGATCGGATATGAAAGGACGTGGTGTGTTGACGTCAGGAGTATGGCAGGCATCCGTAGATGCAGACGTACGACTCGTACGAGACGATTGATGGGAGGTAGAATGCACCCCCCATCTCCCCTCCTCGTCGCCCCCGAAGGATGCTGGGTAGTCTCTCAGTGTATAAAAATAGGAACGCATCAACCTCAACCACCACCACCACTGACGCGCCATGGATTCTATCTGTATGGTGATCGACCTAGAAGGTTTTCAATTGAGCAAAGACAGAGGAGTCGCCTCTCTGGTAAGAGAATTTGGGTGGTGTAAATGGAATAGGACTATGTCGGGGAACACTCATTTCGACCACGGCTGGCGTTGGCGGGACTTGTCCAAAAAAGATCAGCGGCCGGTATCGTATGCCATTGACCCTGTACACGGGTTGTCGTTCAAACCCGGGACGCACGAACATTCCTTGCCCGTGAGTACGTTGCCCGATTTGGTCATGGAATTACATACCAAATTCAGTACCCCTGAGCGCCGGGTCGTGGCTTACAAAGGTGGCATTCAAGAAAAGCTGCTCCTCTTTAAGTTAGGACTCCCGTACCTAGACTTCGAAGATTTCGGGTGCCCCAGTTTTGAACAACTCGTCAAAAGTTTGGCATGCACGAACGGGTGGTGCGTCTCCGCCCGGTGCAAGAGGGTCGACTCATGCCCCAACAACAATTGGTCGATGCCCTCACTCGCGGTCTACCCCGGGCCGTCGAACAAGTCCTCGACCAGCAAAAGGCCCCCGACACAGATCGGCTCTACATCTCATTAGCCTCTGATCGACTCCGGAGTGTCTCGAATGCGTTTCACCTGACCGAGACGACGCTGGTTGGTGTGGCGCGAGAACCATCTTCACGGCGCGTGGCCTGTCTCTGGCCAGTCAAGATGCTCACGCTCGTAAACAGTGGATCGATCCCAGTCGATGCGTGCATCGTCGACAACAAGCCACCAAAGCTCTCGCCGGGGAAGTGGGACTCGGTCCCGGTGCTTGGGGACCAGACGAACTGATGCTCGTTGCCATGGCACCTAGTCTGCAAGACTACAAGATCGTCGTCGTCGACGCCTCTCGAGCGTACTCGTTGGTGGCGTACGGACACGGCGACCGACTTCTGGCGCTGCTCTACGATGACCACCATTACAATGCCCTCACGTCTCTCAAAGGCTTTCTCGGGCGCTCCTACCTCTGTCTCGTGTGCCTTAAAGGCTACGATCACCAGGGACAGCAGCGATGCCCGCGGAACAGCGGAGAACATTGCAGCAGTTGTTTGCAAACGGACTGCACCGAACACAAAGTTGGTTATCGGGCCTACCGATCGCCCGACGTCCTGTGCCCGCATTTTCAACTCCACTTTTAAGGGGCCGCCTGTCTCGAACGCCACCGTATGCGTACCATCAACGGTCGACCCCACGGCCAAGATCATCGCACCGTCTGTCAGACGCGAAGGAAATGTCCGCAGTGTCGCGCTTAATTATGCGGGTCCAAAACCATCGCGCGTCATCGTTGCAGTCACGCTCATTGTCACGCTTGCCAACAATACGTGGACGTTGAATCCTATCAATGTTTCATTCAAGTTCTGGCGTTGGACGAGGCACCGCAACCCACCTCGTCGTCGTCACGCGGCGCTGCCGCCGGCTTACGATCTGCCCGACTCCGTCGGCGACGCCGTGCAACCGCCGGTCCACGTGTTCTTCGACATCGAGGTCAAACAAGTCGATAGCTGACACGTGCCTAATCTCCTGGTCTGCCAGCGCGCCGACGACGACGCCTTCCATTGGGGGTACGGTGACACGTGCGTACAAGAGTTTCTCCTCCAATTGGAGGACTGGTGTCGAGGCGGAAAGCAACCGCTGACCGTCCTCCCTCATAATTTCCAAGGGTACGACAGTTATCGCTTCATCGACGCGTTGCATCGACTCCGTCTTAAACTGGGTCAGATCCGCAACGGGGGCAAGGTCCTCCAACTCCAATGCCGGGCGTCCAGGTGCATTTCATCGACTCCATGTCCTTCTTTCAAATGAAGTTGGCCAAGTTCCCGAAAACCTTCGGGCTGACGGAACTCAAAAAGGGGTACTTTCCTCATTTGTTCAACACGGACGACCATCAGACGTATGTCGGATCGTTACCCGAACAAAACTATTACATGCCCGACGGGATGTCTGTCGACGACCGCGCCGCTTTCGAACGCTGGCACGACCGACCCACTCGTGAAGGGTACGTGTTTGAGTTTCGACGAGAACTTCTCGAGTACTGCAAGTCAGACGTCCTGCTCCTCAAACAAGGGTGTATGACGTTCAAACGCGAGTTTGAAGCCAAGGCCGGGCTCGATCCCTTTGAACAGATGATGATTGCGTCGGCTTGCAATCGGTACCTACGGACCCACTGCCTCCAACCCAGCACCATCACCTGCGAACCGTCCTCCAACATGCCAATATCCGCAAAAACCCGGGTCAACGTGCTCTGGCTAAACTCATGCTGAATTCCATGTGGGGTAAATTCGGACAAGAGACCAGCAAAACACAAGTCAAAGAATTTATCGATCCATCCGATTTCTGGCAGTTCCTGGACAGCAGCGCCCATGACGTGCGATGGGTAAGCCCCGTCATCGAAGAGCGGGTCGAAATTCACTACATGATGCACCAACACTGCGAATATCTTCTCAATATCTTCGTGGCCTGCTTCACCACCTGCCATGCCAGACTCTATGCCTACTGCGCCCTCGATAATCTCGGTCAGCGGGTTCTTTATTCCTACACCGATTCCGTCGTGTTCGTCCAAGGACCCGAAGATCCGCCTGTCCAACCCCCGCTCGGTGATTTTCTCGGCGATTTCACCGATGAACTCGACCCAGGCGATCACATCGTCGAATTCTGTTCTGGGGGACCCAAAAACTACGGCTACATGAGCGCCCGCGGTAAAACAGAATGTAAGGTCTGAGGTTTCTCCCTCAACGCCGAATGACAAGCCCAACTCAACTATCAAGTCCTGAAGCAAAACACCCTGGACAAACTCCGGGCTCCTCAAGACCAACCGCGCGTCACCCCCGTCGTCCAAACCCACAGCGTGCACAGGGCTTCCAAGCATTACCTAATCAGCACCCGATCCCGTACCAAAGACCACAAACTCGTCTACAACAAACACATCCTTGATCCTCGCAGTTCTACACGTTCCCGTATGGTTACCGCACCCAAGACCATCAAAACACACTATTGTTATTAGACTTGTAAAAAATTTATTGCATGACGTCATAAAAAAAACATGTTAAACCAATCACAGCGCATCTTGTCTGCCTATACAAACCCTCTAACGCTTTTTGGGGGTGGTTTTGACCACCCCCAAACTCTTTTCTCAGCCAATCAGAAAGCTCCATTTGGTCACGTGATATTTGCTCTCGACCAATAAGAACGCTTCATTTTACAACTGACCAATCACAGACCGTCTTGAAAACCGTCCTCAAGGTGCGCATACCACTACTCTAGAGGACTGACCTCAGAGGAAAGATTCCAATATTAATTATTGTACCCGTTTGGACCGCGGCAA
>BLAZ01000729.1:379792-384792 GCA_014633955.1 Acropora tenuis
AGAATCGGCGATAAGGACGAGAATTCAGAACTATAGATTACTGGTGCAGTTGGTGGCGCAATACCAAAGAGACGTACAAAGCGTACCGCGAAGGGAAAGTCCTACATTGCGTATGTTAGGTGGACAGATTGTCAGTCGCTTCAAAGGAAAGTCTCGTGTTAAATGGATCGAATCACCTCCTCAATGAAAAATGCTGAAAATGAGGACATTGTAGAGAAGGATTTAACGGCATTTCGTGTCACGTCCGAGAAGCTGAAGAACTGATCTGTTGCAGCCTGGTTTAACGATTGGGAAACATATGAAGAACTCAACGAGGCGAATGATTGGTATGCTGAACAGCACAGTCGTATGAGAAACTTCGTTGAAACAACAGAACAGTGGCTTTCCTCCGCGAATAATAAAATCGAGGAGAATTTAGATAGTCGATCACTTGCATCAAAACTCACAGGATCATCACGGCGTTCGAAAGCGTCAAGTTCAAAGTTCACTGACAGAAATTGGAAGAAGGTCAGAAAGGCTAAACTAGCGGTCGCAGAAGCAAGTGAAAAGACTTAGCTTACGCGGAAATTGAAGAGGGTGCTATGGGAGAAAAAGCGAATATCCATGGTTCCACAACCGCCGTTAAACCTTAGCATCACAGCCTCAGCCTTATTCGCGTTTTAATCTTGTCGCTCCTGAATTTCACAAGTCTAAAGTCGTCGATGACAGTTCGCTTCCCAGGAGTTACGTCACTAGCCATGCAACAGTAATTGCCCCCAATGATAAAACACAAGGGAAGCCAAGCCTGTCTGTCAGCAGTGTCAAAACGCAAGAAAGAAGAGTTTACAAGAGGGAAAAGAGTTTCTGAAGATAATAGTCTTTGTTTTGCCTGTTACGGGACTGGTCACTGATCTAATGGGCGTGCATAAAGAAGGAAATGTAAAACGTGCTCTCGTCGTCATCCAACAGGACTCCCTGACGAGAATTTCCAGCCTACTCAAGCAGCAGCAGCAAAACTCAACTCAGGATCCGATATCTGATATACAAGCAAACGAAGCCATCTACAATGTTGTGGCTACAGGTACGGTAACCGCATTAACTGCTGAACCAATTGTTCCTGTGAAGTTGAAGGCAGCTGAAAGTGAGGTCTTTACATATGCCATGCTGGATAGCTGCAGTAGTGGCACATTCATTTATGAAGATGTGGCAACCACTCTCGGTGTAGAGGGTGCCGATACCAAGTTAGTGGTTAAGACTGTGAATGGCCTAGTGCTTCTTGATACGAAGGTTTTGAGTGGTTTGATCGTCTCAGACATAAGTGGGAGCAATTCCATACAGATACGGAAGGCATATACGAAAGACGATATTGCAGCAGTCGAAGAAGATATCCCAGCGCCTGAGCTTGTCCAAAGATGGACACACCTAGGATGCATACAAGCACAATTTCCCCCGCGGTTGCCCGGTGCTAAAGTTGGCCTTCTAATAGGTTCGAGCTGTCAGAAGGCCCTTGAACCAGTCAGTCAACATTGTGGCAAGTGAAAATGGTGGCCCATTCACAGTTAAGACCTTCGCTCGATGGGCTATAGTAGTTCCGCTGCACATGTGTAACAAAGAGCATTCAACAGTGAGTTGCATCAGGGTAGCCGTAAAGGGAGTTGGTTCGGACAGACCTTTTGACCATCACTCTATAGAAGACAAAGTTAGGGAAATCGTGACCCCGCAAGCGTTGAATGAGATGTTTGAACTGGTTTTGAGCGAACGAACAGACGATAGGAAGCAAGTACACTCTCAAGAACAAAAGAAGTTTCTGAAGATAGTTAGTGAGGGTGTCCAGCGCACAGATGAAGGCCTTCCGTTTCGCTCTTGTGACATACGCTTCCCTGATAACAAAGAACAAGTCCTTCAACGAGCGTACTGGTTGAAGAGAAAGCTCAAGAAGAACAATGCGTTCTACGAAGACTATGTTAAATTCCTGGCTGACATCATCACTAAGGGATATGCGAAGAAAGTACCACCAGATCGCCTTAACGCAGTTACAAGCAAAGTCTGGTACATACCACACCACGGTGTAGGTCACCCGAGAAGATCAGGGTCGTTTTCTATTGTAGTTCGAGGTTTAATGGCACTTCGCTGAATTGTTTCCGGGTCCAGATCTGACGAATCGCCCAGTGGGTGCTTTTAAAAGATTTCGTCAAGAACCGATCGCCTTCATCGAAGATATCGAAGCTACGTTCCACCAGGTACAAGTGCCAGAGTACCACCGAGATTTTCTTCGTTTTATGGTGGCCTGATGGAGATCTGTTGCGAGACCTTGAGGAATATCAAATGAACCAGCACTCATTTGGAGTCGTTTCATCACCAAGCTAATCAACCTTTGCACTGAGAAGAGCTGCCGGCGATGCCGAGAATCATATTGGCCGAGAAACAGCTGATATTTTGAGGAAGAATTTATATGTTGACGATTGCTTGCGTTCAGAAGAACCAGAGGAAGCTGCAGTCCAGAAAACTAGTAGTGTTCGCTCAGCATGTGCGGCTGGAGGTTTTACGCTGGGAAATTTTGTTAGCAACAGACGTGAGTTCCTGTTAACGGTCCCACAGGAAGAGCGTGCCCAAGATGTTAGAACCTTGGACCTTACTACTGATCACCCCTCTGTTGAAAGAGCCCTCGGAGTGCAGTGGGCGGTGGAATCAGATATGCTGACAAACCGTTCACACGAAGAGGCATCTTGTCCACCATATGTTCCGTGTACAATTCTTTGGGAATAGCAGCACTTTTCCTATTGATTGAGAAGAAAATTTTACAAGATCTCTGTCGAATGAAGCTCGGACGGGATGAAAAAATTGATGAAGAATTCCGCGCAAACCGAATTCCCGCGCGTGGGAAAACTGGAGAAACCAGTAATAAACTTTGGAACGTTTCTCTATGGAGCGTTGCGTCAAGCCTGTTGATTTTGGTACAGTCGTCTCGAGGCAACTGCACAGCCTCTCCGATGCCTGCTCATTCGGCTAGGGACAATTAACGTATCTAAGAATAGAAAATGGCAAAGGCGATCTTCACTGCTCGTATCTTATGGGTAAGGCTCGTTTAGCCCCAGTAAAACCTATGACCATATCAAGCCTTGAGCCCACAGCGGCGACAGTTCAAGTGGGAAAAATGATCAGGAGAGAACTAGATGTGCCGATCGACAGTGAGACCTTTTGGACAGATAATACAACTGTACTGTAGCATCTTCCAAATGAGACAAGACGCTTCCAGGTATTTGTAGCTTACCGAGTACAAGAGATACGAGACGAGGTCATTCCTACTTAGTGGATGTACGTTGCCAGCCGACGACGCGTCACGTGGTTTGAAAGGCTCTGGTCTATCTACTCAACAACGCTGGATTGGGGGTCCGGACTTTCTACGATTACCTGAAAGCGAGTGGCCTTCACTGCCGCCTGACTTAGAAGAAATTCCCTTTGACGACCCTGAGGTCAAGAAGATCCATGTGCACAAAATCGTCGTCAGCGAAAGATCTGATGTTTTGACTAGATTTTCACGGTTCTCTAATTAGCTCAAGATGAAGAAATGTGTTGCAAGAATACTACGCCTTAATTCGAAATCAACTGAAAGGCAACTGCCTTTGAAAACTAGCACTAAAGGTGCAAGAAATGAATCAAAGATGAATCTCAAACCTCCGAGAGTAGAAGAGTTACATCGGGCGGAGGGAGCCATTCTCCAGTTGATGCAAAGCTGCGCGTTTCCCTGTGAATTTGAGGTTCTGCAGAAGATTCAACTACAAGAACAACCTAGTAAGAGCCAAGAAATTTGAAATCAAGAGGCCAAGTGCCCTGTATCGTTTATATCCTGTTTTGGATAAGAATGGTCTTAAACGCGTGGGTGGCAGACTTGCTACGTCACACGAGTTTCCTGAAGATTTCAAGCACCCAGTAATTCTACCAAAGAAAAGCTTCGCCGTAGATCTCATTATTCGTGACGCCCTCGAGAAGGTTGCCCACGCGGGACGAGGGATCACATTAAGCGCACTCAGAAATCAATATTGGATCTTCGCAAATTCTACCGTGAGGCATCTTATCTCCAAATGCGTGGTGTGCTGCCGCTTTCGAAGTCCCGTAGGTGAGCAGAAGATGGATGATCTGCCCAAGGAAAGACTAACGCCAGCCCCGCCTTTCACCTACTGTGGAGTAGATTACTTTGGTCCGTTCTGTATCAAAGAAGGACGCAAAGAATTAAAACGTTACGGCGTACTGTTCACATGTCTTTCTAGCGAAGCTGTGCATATCGAGACCGCAAATTCACTACACGCGGATTTCTTCTTAAACGTTTTGCGTCGTTTTATAGCAAGGAGGGGACCGCCGGTGCGTGAGATTAGATCGCATCGGGGCACCAACATCGTAGGCGCAGTGAAGGAATTGAAGAAAGCTTTGGATGATATGGATCACAGCATAATTCAGGAAAGTCTTTGCAGAGAATACATGGCCAACTGGGTTATTCAGTGGAAACAGCACCCGCCTGCAGCATCCCACATGGGTGTATGGGAGAGGCAAATTCGTTCAGTTCGTTCCATTTTGTCTGCCCTGTTCCGTGAACATGGCCGCGCCCTCGATGAGTAGTCCTTTAGCACTTTTCTTACAGAAGTTGAATGTATCATTAACTGTCGTCCTCTTACTGTTCCGTTCAGTGATCTCGATGATTTAGACCCCTTACGCCAAATCATTTATTCACGAGAAGTCCACGATTGTGATGCCTCCACCCGGCACCTTCCAGAAAGCTGACGTGTACCTCCGAAGGAGGTGGAAAAGAGTGCAATATCTGTTTAATGTATTCTGGTCAAGATGGAAAGAGGAATATGTTCACTCACTGCAAGAACGTATCAAGTGGAACAGACCCAAGAGAAATATAGAGAAAGGAGACCTAGTACTAGTTGTGGATGATCGTTCACCGAGAAATTGCTGGACCATGGCCCGTGTAATCGGCATTCACCCAAACGCAGGAGGACAAGTCCGATCGGCTAGAATTA
>BLAZ01000729.1:485336-487836 GCA_014633955.1 Acropora tenuis
CTTCTTTATGGCACAATTTGCAGCCGTTACAATTCTTATTTGAACCAGGCCTTCTGACAGGGTGCGCAGGTGCGGAACCGCACAATTCGTTCAAACCCCGCACAATCCGAAAAAATTCGCAAAATCCCGCACAATATGGACATTTTTACTTTAAATTTTAATTAGAACGGGTATTTCTATTGAGTATCAAGATTTCTAGAATATTTTTAGACTATTAATTTTTCAGACTATTTGCCCTCAAAAGCCACTCGTCGATTGCCTTATCCAAAGAACAAGGCGTTCTTTGACATACATGACGTACTTAGAGGTTTACTAGGACTTATGGCGTGATCTCCTCGAGTGTTTTCGTTTTAGGTCTTTCGATTGCTTTGACAAACAAAGAAACGGTTTAAAATAGGTTCTAAACTTCAGTCAATAAGATAAAAATCATTCCAAGTAAAATCTAGAGGTATGTTAGCCATTACAGGAGGAATTTCACATTGATATTACAAGAAAAGATTGCGCAATCCTGCACAAATAACTTTTTGTCCCGCACAATTCGCCTCCAAAAAAGGGCACAATTTTCATTTTTTTCCCACACCCTGTCAGAAGGCCTGTCGAACATAACATAGGATTCAACAGGTGCCCCCAGCACAGAGAGAGGAACAGACCACAACATTAGGAACTCCATGCCCGACTCTTTTCGAACAGCATCTGGGATCTTTAACGTCCCAGTCGAGTGCTGTGAGACCAAACCTAGGTTTGTTGCCCTTATCTGAGAAGACTAGAAAGTCTAATACCCATTTGCAGATGCCATTACAAAGACAGCACTTTCTCTTCAGTTACTTGTTCGAAGACCCTGAGTGTTGGTCTGGCTAAGTACTAGAAAACACCTCCTTCCATATGGTAGTCAGTTGCTCTAGCAACTGAGCTAACTGGCCAGCAGTAAATGAAAACAGTTGGCTAGTCTCAGGACTGTTTTGAATACTTTTGAGGAATACATACATTTTTCAGGATAATAAACCTTTGATTGGGCGGTTTGGCAGGGCCTAGGTAAATGCTGAATATGAGTATTTTTATTCTTTACTCTGTTACCCTCCATTAATCAATAGCAACCTTCAGATTGGAGTACGAGGACGACTACAAGTACGAGTTTTCCGTACTGAGCACGCGCTTTAGGTTTGGAGGACGAAAATTTTCGAAGTGCACATGCTCAGAACTTAAAACTAGTACTCATAGTCGTCCTCGTAGTCCAATCTGAAGGTCCCTAATTTCTTGAGTGCGGTGTTTATCTCTACCAGCATTCACCAAGACCGCTGAGTTTGAACTTACAGTCATTTGCTCAACTTTAATGTAACTTGAAAAATTAGAGTGGACAAACAGCTTTGCTACATCTTCTAAGAGTATGGTGGTTTGGATACTTCTTTAATGAATGGTTAGCATTAACCATGCTTGGAGCAACTGGCCCCTGGAGAAGAACTTCTCGTTCTTGACCTTAGATGTGTTGTCTGATACACAAAAGCGAGGTGAAACAAGCCGGTGAAAGCAGCAATTACTTCAATCAAGCCAATTAAATATGCACGCATTGTTCTATATATAAAGACATTTTTCGCCAGTCAGCTTTGACACACAGTTTGCTCTGTCTCAATCAACTTTCAGTCACTTTTTAACATCCTGACAACACAGCCTAAAGGTGTCAAAATTGAATAACAAAGGCCAAACGCGTTGATGGCTTGCTTATCTTTAAGCGGTACTGTAATTTGACCCTTATCAACTCTTTGATTCCAAATTAATCCTAACCCCAAAATTTATGAATGAAATAAATGTGTATCACTGAAACGTTCCCTAAATCTTCGTAACAACAATATTGTGAAAAGCTAAACTACCCTCAACACTCATGTATAAGCTGCACCTTTTGGGTTTTTGGGTGCTGCTTATCTATGAGACCATCTCTTTTAGGGGTTTATAAATGCAATGCCATCTACGCCTGGAAAATTTGAGAGACACCTATCCACCACATGCCCAAGTTGCAGGAACTCATGAGGCAACTGTTCACTACAGTTATCAGTGTCTTTTTAACTCTTGAATGACAACCCCTGTTCAACAACAACTTTTTAATTAATCAATGGCTCGATCCATCCGTGTTAAAATTATCTTGATAAACATTATATCCACAAACAGCCAAGATGAAGACAAAATTAAGGGTGGCATTACAGACCCTACACCTGCTGTCAATGTCTTTGAACTGAGATTGCTAGGCTACAGAGCTTTATTGCTTCTCGAATGCACCAAAATATCTTACAAGGATATATTTTATTTGATAATGAAGGAAAATACATTTTTTTTCAAAGTTCACCACCAGCCTCATCGTGCCTTATTATGATACAAGTGTTTATGGTACTATTAAGGCCTAATAATTATAACATATTGCCTGCATATTAAGAAAAAAAAACAAAAACAAAAACACCAGGTTAAAAAATGTTCCTGGGTTGAGAAAAACAATCAGTTGAAATTAAAATAA
>BLAZ01000729.1:629941-637441 GCA_014633955.1 Acropora tenuis
GACTGATGATATTAACTCTGCACATAAATTATATAAATTGCTGTATTTAAACTGAAGATGTGAAAAGTTATTGGGTGTCACATTACATTTTTTCACCGACCTTTCAATATTTTGGTATATATGGGGGGTACAGTTGTTTTGTTGGGACTTTGAAAAGCTTATTTTTAATCTGTTATAGTCAAGAAATGGTGATTTTCCCTGATGTTGAACACAATATGTCTGGTTTTAGAGTTTTAACTTTTCCTGGGTGTCTTAAGTATTTTTCAGTGCTTTTTGTACTTTTTAGCAACTGACCTTAATTTAACCCTTTCACTGTGAGACATTTCTTCTGGAAACAAACCCTGAGCACTAGAACTTTTCAAGGAAGGTATGAATTCTGCAATTTTTCTTTCAGTTATGTTTTCACCAAGAAAAGTGTAATTTGGTAGAGAAGTAGTGTACAGACTATTAGAGAAGTATTAGTAAGTACTATATGGAATTTCTTCAAAGTGCTGATGTCGAAAAGTTTTCATCCTTACAAAGTTTTTCCTCTGTAGTCCTGGAGGCATGGAACAGTTGTAGAATTAGAGTTGTACAGTGGTTAGTTTGCCTTGAGGTTCAAAATGGTGAATGTGAAATCTGACGAAAATGAATTTGTACCATTACAAGGCCCTTAAACTAGCTTAGAGGGTTTTGATGGCTACTCGTAAGAAACTGTATGAATGAGAAGTTTGGTACACTAGTAAACTTTAGTGACAAACAATGTACCAGTTACTTCACTGCTTATCATTATATGAGTAAAGAGGACAAGGATATGCTTCACTCAAGGAGTCATTCAAGTATTTCAGATGATGCATCGTAGACTGAACAGGCAATACGTTGCAGAAAAGAAAAGGCGAAAGAAACCCTGTCAAGGGCTCATTTGCATGGACTGAGGCAGAGGATGCTGAGATTATTGATCTCAATGATTTCAGGTGGCATCTTAAGATGATAGCATGGGCAGATCTTTGTCTTGCCCTGGAGGGCAACACGGTTCTTTTGCCTGCTCCCAAAAACCTCAGTAACCACGATGTTGAGTTACTAAAGGACGCCCCCTTTTTTGCAACTTTCGATGCCCCCATAGTTTTAGTCAAAGGATGTTCAATTAACCACACAAACATCCAAATGATGAATGTCAGGTGGTGCTTTTTGAACCTTTGGTGCCAAATACCAGTCGGCAACAAGCAGGAGTTAGTGCCCTGTGGTCATTGTTTTGCCAAATTTATCTTGGAAACCACTGGAGATGGTGTCACTACAAATGGACTTTGGTTAAGTTTCTCAGCCTCATTTCTTGCACCTAAAACCAATTTCTGATGTTCTTTTTAAATTCCCTCTGAATTGCAACCCCAAACTCATTTCACTCACATAGTCAATTTTCTGACATTTGTCACCCTTTATCTGAAAACAACTTCATTTCCTTTGATAAGTTTTATTGCAATACAACTAAGAAATGTGGGCAATGTTACGAAATGGCCCTTTTAAGTATGAAAAAGGGGTGGGATTGAATTCATTTCAAACTGACTATTGTGACTGATTATTGTGCTTTTGTAGCAGCATTTACCTCAGTGTGTAATGTTAGTGATTAATGATAATACTTAAGATTTATATAGAGCAAAATGTTGTGAAGGTGATCAAATGCTCTTTACAAATGTAACAGATTTAAGCACAAAAAATTACAATTGTAACAAAAGTCAAATTTGCAAATATGATAAAGTTAACGTTTAAAGTAAGATTGTAAACTAATAAGATTGCACATTGAAAGTGTGTTTAAAGAGATAAGTCTTAAAAGGATGCTCAAAACCAGATAGGGAAACGAGGCAGATAAAATCTGTAGCAGCTGCATTTTGTACTCTTTGTGGCTTGTCAATTTGTACCTGGGGCAGAGCTTAAGGTAAAGTGTTACAATAATCTAATTGGTTTGTTACAAATGTGTGAATTAAGGCCTCAGTGGAATCAGGTGATAAGTATTTCCTTAGTTCCCAAATGATATGAATGTAACAGAATGATTCATTTCAAAGTTTGTTGATATGGCTGTCCATCGTCAATTTGTCATCGATAAAAGACCGAGGTTTCTAACAACAGATGACCTTCCAACGACATGATTTCCCTCCCTGATTGATGAAATAAAAAGTTTGAACAATTGCTGTCAGCTTCCTATGATAAGAAACTCACTTTCATCATCATTTAGAACAAGTTTATCATATTCCATTCATGGATGAATATCATTTATACAGTTTTGCATGGCAGTAGAAGCATCATTCCAACTTGCTGATTCATCAAGCTTGAAGATATAGTCTAGAGTCATTGGCATAACAGCTGGCATTTGAGAAGTGGTGCTCAACTATATCCAAGAGTTTGGAGGAATAAATGATGTGCAACAGGGGAGCGAGACAGGACTCTTGTGAAACACAGCCATTAAGAGCAAAATTACAGTAACTATCAGAGGGGCAGTTGGAGATAAAAGACATGTTGTGTGAGAAATGTACAGACAATATTTGTTGTCAATCTCTGCTTTTTCAATACCACATTTCAAGTGTCATTGTAAGTTATGGTAATGTTGAAGTCTTTGAGAACTAGGCAATATGGCAACAAAGTACCAAGAAGTATTATTCCTGGTGTTACCGCTTTTAATTTGGGTTATGTGGTGACCTTGTTTTGCTTGAAATGTTTACCTGTTTGTGCCACAATTAATTGACAGTGATATCAATCACAGATCAGTTCTTGTAAAACAGTCAGTGAGTACTTGATTGTTGTGTATATTAATAATTGTAACTGGTGATTTAGCAACTGAAACACTTGCAAGTTGAAACATAAAAAAGAGGAATTCCTTTACTTAGTTTTGTTTCCTAATGTTTGGTTCTATAGCCTTCTGAGGTGAGAATTACTTCTATTCTCTTACTTATTCTTGAAATGATGCTATCAATAACTGCTTCTGGAATGTTATCAAAAGCTGTGGACACTTGCTCTTTAAATTCTTTGAAAGATCCCTTTGTGATATTTAGGGCTGTTGCTTCCTTCCCTACATACCATTTCACAAAATTAATACATTCTCTATGCAGTCTCAATCAGGTGAGTCTTGAAGTATCTCTAATAGTCCAGCTTCTTTATCCTCAAGACCTTTCACTGCAGCCTCGCTGCTTTGTAGCAGATCAAATAATCTTTTCCCACTCGTTCTTGGACCAAATGCTAAGTTGAAATGCATGTACATGAACAAGGCAAAGAAATCCACACTCGTTTTCTCATATGGCAATGGGAACAAGGACGTGAAATACCTACCACATGCTAAGTTCTTGGAGGCCTTTGAGGTGAACTTTTGAGTCCTTCTCCCTTTCATCACCATACACAAGATTTATCTATTATGGCAAGCACGAGTACTATCGAGTAAGAAATCCTGGATTCTGTCTCATTTTGCATCTCACTACCCTAGTAAAGCCTTCCTTGTTCAGATAATGTGAAAATAGCCTTCTACTTGCCATATCAAGGGATGGCCCACTCTTGTCTACAATGTTTTTAACAGTTACATTAACATTCTTTGCATCTCTCTTAAAGTCTGCAGCAGTTTTTGGACAATGCGCTGACTAACTTTTCTTGGTCCTCCCCTTCTTGTTTACTTTATAGCAGATTTTTTGTTGTTGACTAATTGTTTTTCACTGTGGACACCTGGGGACATATTCTTGTAGCTGAGGAGTTGGAAATTCTGCTTTCATCTCTGTTGTCAGGATAGCACACAACTGCACTTCCTCAAAAACAACACTAAGGCTCTCTTTGGAAGTGTAATCTTTTTCCCCATGAGTGCTATCGTGAAAATGTGGGCTACTCCGTGAAATTAACATTTTTGGTGGTTAATACACTAGTTACAATTTCGTAGTGTGTGTTTAGAACTCCCTCTCGATTGCCATGTACTCCATTAGTCCCCCCCTCTACAAAATTATTCAAATCAAATAAATCGACCTAAAAGTTGCTTAATTTTAACTTACAATTTCATATAGGCAGAAAACTTGGTTTTAAGGTCGTTTATTATTGATCATCCATGTGTCTTCTTCAACATCTCTTGTCTCCTTTTTGTCACGATCACTTTTTGCCATCTTCACTGATCTCAAAACCTTCAAAATCATTATTTGAGTCATTCCCATGCAATAATAATATTGCATTAATTATACTTAATCAGAATCTTCAAAGATTTCTGTGTATTTTTGTTTACTATAATTCTGGTGCAATGCACCATGTTTATTTCACAAAATGTGAATAACTGTCACTCTATTCCTCCTTGCCTTTCTTTCCTTACAGTGGAGGTGAAGGGCCTTTGTAACTAAGGTAGTCCCAGCAGCCGGCTGCAGCTTATTTGAGAGTAATGACAGATTTTATTTTTATTTTTCATGTTGTAAAAATTGAAACAACAGAAGAAGAAATGATATGCATGAAAGCAAAAGTTTATTTTGAAACTTTAAAATTATAGTTTGTAAAATTTTATTGGCATTGAAATTATTTAGTAACATATATTTTATGGTGTGACAAACGAATGCTTTGAAGTTGAAACATAATATAGGAAAGTAAAGTTTTATTTTCTATGAGCCAAGGGAATCATTTATAATAATATTTATTTATGTGAGTACATGAAATGAGGTTATTTTTGGCTGGTGAAAGGCTTGTAGAATTCTTTTGCAACTTTCACGTTTGCAGTGAGTTTTTGGGTTTTTTGTTGGTCTTAATATGGCGTTGATTGTCGTTTTTTTACAATGCATCTGTATCACAGCTGGCCAAAAGTTTTCACATGACGTCAGAGAATTAATGCCCTCCATGTTGGTGTACATCCGAGTCACTTGTTTCAGCAAGAAATAATTATGTACAAACAGAGTCCAAAGGAGTGTTCCCCACAGATTTTGATGTAGTCAGCAAAAATTTTAAAGTAGCCAGCGGGTGTATTCTGAGTGCCTAGAGGGCACGAGCACCTAGGGAGGTCCGGGGGCATGCTCCACCGGAAAATTAAGGAAAAAAATAGGTCTCCAGAGATGCAATTTGAGGCATTTTGGGCACACTGGAGGAGGAAAAAAGGTGTAATTTTTCTGTCTTTTTTGTGCATGTTTTGAAGTCTATAATGATAATTACAGTGATAACAGGATATTTATTTGTCTGAGTCCTAATACTAATACAATCATTACTTATTTCCCATTATTTAAATCCTTTTACTTCTCTCAGTGAATTAAAAGTGAAACCCATGATTACCGCTCAATATACATAAGTTTAGTTGATCAAGTTTTTGAGATAACTAATCATCGTCCATATCAAACTCAAAGTCTGAATCAACACCAGATTCAACATCTCCCATGTCCATGGCATCCAGTGTGTTGTGACACAAGTCAGCGTTGCTGGCAACTGCCTCAGCTACAACCTGAACTTGAACATCAAGTTCAGTTTCCACAGATACTTCACCATCTTCTTGGGCTTCATTTCTAGAGGCCTGGAGGTCATCTGGAAATTCCACCTGTTTACCAATGTCAGTCTTTGTGGCTGGATGGTGAAGACTGCCTTCATGGTCTGATTCTCCAACCATTGGGAGTTTCTTAAGAGATAAGCAACAATCATCTGGCATTACAAGTTATTATTATTTAGACACGGTAAAAACATCAATTACAAGATAAAAATTTAAAAATAAAACTGATTTTCATGTTTGCCCTGTGGGAGTACAAGGAGGACAATTGGTGATCTATCTCATTTCTAAAATTAGTAAAATATCTAATGGCTCTGACGTTAGATTTATCTTTTCCGGAGATAAAATGTCTACCACAGACTCGTCCGTGATCCAAAATGCTGGCTGTGAGGTCTTCTCAACTGATGGCAGAAATCCTATGTGTTTTGCCTTTCCTTGGAAAGATTTCTCATTTCTTTGTCTTGCTCAGTTGTAACTGAAGGTATTCTTGCTATATAAACTCCTTTATCATCTACAGTTTGGGTTCCACAGCCAAAAACAGCACACAAAACCATTGTTTTCTAAGCTCATGCGATATGTGTTTACTTGTTTACCAGTGCACCAACATGGTGGCTAATTGTATAGTGATCACGTGACTGAAAACGATTTATTGAAGACATGATGACTTTCGCTATTCTCCTCTCCTCCTCTCCTCCTCAGTTGTCTCCTTTTCTTATGTCTCTTTTGTGTGGGCTGTTTAGGGTCAATGCCTATGATATTGTTAGTGTGACTTTTACTAGGACTATAATATAACCTGTGGCTATGAAGCTCATGAGAGTTTTTGGTTTATGATGCAGGATCAGGGCTTTTTTACCACCCTTAGCCATGTTTTTGACCTTCTGTGTGAAGAATCTGATGACGATGTTCACGCAGCTTTTGTGATTTTGGTATGGTCAGTGCTCGAAACTAACTTTTTGAAATGGTTTTCCCGGGACAAGTAGTAGGAAATTTTCAGTAGTCCTGGAAGGAATCTAACTAGTCCCATATATTGTTTTGAATCATTCACTCAGAAGAATACGCAGTTACATCTATCTTCCAAGGAAAATGATGGACCTGAAATTGTCAGGACCACAATATCTTATCTATCCACAGTAATATAAATAGTTTTGAAATAAAGGATAACTAGAAAATCAACATTGTGAGGTGTTTTCATCTGTCACTGTCCCTTAAACTTTAATCCAAGAAGTTAGGTCGGCGAGCCCTCTGTGATTCTTGCACCCAGTGAATAATGGCTTTCTCAGCAACAAATTCTTCTGGACTGGGACCATTCAGACAAATGTTCATTAAGTGGTCGACTGTGGACACGTCAAGGGAATTTCTGTATTCAGTCTTAAGTCTTGACATACAAGAAAAACCCCTTTCACAACAAGAGGATGAAACAGCCATGGTAAAGCTTATCTCCACGAGCATAAGCACATGTGAGAACTGTGCATGGTTTACTTTGTATATTTGGTTCCAGAAGACTTGCTTTGTCAGGGTTTCCATGGCCCTGGTATTCAAGGCATGTAGTCTTTTGCCTCATCAATATCAAAGTCATTTCTGTTCAGCACATCTCTGTAGTGATTAGCCAGGACCACAACATCCTCCTCACCATACATTCCTAGCTGATCCCTTGTTCTTGGCCATGAATTGTGATCTGTAATCACAGCTGCTGCTTTCAGAACAGGAGAGCAGAAACTCTCAAACCTTTGCTGCACAAATCTCCTTGAATCACTGAGGATATTTTCCCTGTTTCTAGCAAATGTTTCTGTATCATTCTCTGCTCTCTTGAGATTCACATCCTGAAATACTACTCCATCACCAACTTTTTCTTGGAATGACTGCAAATGCCTACCTCCACGTCTGGCCATGTTATGCAGGGCAAGGTCAACCCTGTCTAGTTCATGTTTCACATCTGATACTGCAACTTCATTTCTCTGGAAGACAAGGGAGACTTTGGATATTTCAAAAGCAATATCCCACAACAAATGCAAGTACTGTAAAAATCTGTAGCTAGTCAGTTTTTTGTAGACATT
>BLAZ01000729.1:642441-644941 GCA_014633955.1 Acropora tenuis
ACTCAACTGACATCAGCATGATATTAATTTTATGGGTTGGCTGTTTAAAGCGTAACAGGTTTTAAATGTTTTAAGAATCAACTGTATCATATTGGCACTTGAAACTTCAGTAGCATCAATTTTATTTTAGAATGTAAAAAGGTTTATTTTAGTGAATGTCATGAGTGTGGCCAATTTCTCTGAAAACATAAGCTTTTATTTGTAACCCATAATCAAATGGATGTAAGTGGTAACGTGATGTTTTAAGAATGTCTTTCAAAATTAACGCCTAATCCATGCAACATATTCATATAACTGATAACATGTTTAGCTTCTTATCCATGTAACTGTTTGATACAAAGGACAACATAACAACAATGATACTGTATGGTAAAATTAAACATTGGACGTAAGGTTTACAGCAACTACCGAGTCCTACATGGTGTTAAGATGTTTGGACAAAAACTGATCATTGAGTATTTGGGACTCATCCTCTCGCATCTGCTGCTGTCCAGCATGAAGAATGAAATGTTTAATTTCAGTTATGTCTGTCTTGCTTGTGTCAGGGTATTTTTGACATGCTGAAACAGCATTTGTAAAGCAAGTATAACTTGATATTTTCCTTTCATTATTTAACACCTCGTGGCACACTAGTTTCCCCTTAATAGCACCTTTTAACAATGCGAAGTTACAGGTTTTGCAAGTTATTGTGTCACTCCCTTCTTGGTGGTCACTGTCATTGATGAAATTACAGAGAATCCAGGCAAGACTTTGCTTAATCTCAATCCCAAAATTATCCAATAATTAGCCCCAGTTAAGTTCTGGTGTCATTCTAATGAAGCAAGACTGATGCTGTTAATATCATCAAACAGACACATGATGGTCGATTCATTTTAATTTACGTATTTTGCATCATCAAAAATGCAAACTTTCAAACATTGGAAATGATAGGACCTTCCCATGTTTACCTGATCTGTGGCATCTTCCCGAAGTACTAACTTAAAAGTACCTCTTGCCTCGGCTACAACACAGTCAGTTTTATATTTTGTATGTTTATTGTGCGTAATGGGGTGCTCAGTGTCGTCTTTTGATACCAACCATTGGCATATGGGAGAAATTGTTGCGGAGCTGAACATGATTTGCCTGAATTAAACTTGTTGCTCACAGATGCACAGGGTGATTCTTTTGTGTTGTCAAGTTTTCTTCGCCACACTGAGAAAGCCCAGGTGTTTAAAATATTTTTGGTAAATCAAGACTAACATTTCTAAAATACAGAACAATGAAGTCTGAGAGAAAACGTTCCCCTTTGAGCTCCTACAGAAGCGTGAAGAATGATTACTTCGAGACCCAAATATGTCAATAATCCTGCATGTGATTCTGTACCGTCTTGTTTGCATACTTTCTTTCAATGTTAATAATGGTGATACTGCTATGTCGGTCTTGTCCCATTGTGGATCTTAAAATGTTTTGATGTGGCAAAGGGCGCTGAAAGACCTTTCAGGAGAGGATGAGGTTGCAGGAATTGTGGCCAGTATGAGGCAACTTTATATAGAACAGGTAAAATGTCATGGAGACCATTTTGATGCATGATCTTTACCATCAGAGCTGTGTTTTCTCTCTGACATGGGTCCCGGCAGTCGTAGTTTTCAAAGAGTGACTTCTCACTTGATAAGATGTCACCATCCACACCATAGAAGTTTGATACAGTTGTTGATGCTTGGAAACGGCTGAATATGATTTTGCCCAAGGCACACAAAACCTCCTGGTCATTGCCCTCAAACTTTGATTGAAGTTTACTGACGAGTTTGTCAATACGTGTGTAATAAACTGTGATCCGAAAGTGGTCTTTTGCCCTCTGTTGTGAGCTGTTGTTTGCTGCAGCAGGTGTCTGACCAGTAAGGCCCTGAAGTCGGCATGATGGTCTGGTTCGAGGCGCCTTGGCATCAGTGTGAAGGTAAATTTCGTATCCTCGATGCCTTTTCTGACTTTTTGCGCCATAATATCAGCATTTGACCACATGAGTGAAGCTCTTTTCATTGTGACGAATGCTCAGTGTCTTAAAGACAACATCAGTAGTCTTCTTGGCAGTGATGACATCCACCTGTTCTCCCTTTAGATATTTACTCAAATTATCAGTGTTGAAAATAAGATGAGCTTCAAGACCTTCAAGCCATAAACAATTTTAAAAGTCTTAGAGTGCCTATGAAGCCAATTTTTTATTAGCATATTTGAAAGAGCTTTCAAAATGATGAAGAATGGCGTTAATGTTATTGTGATAGCACTCTTGGTTCCCGAGTTATTCACGATTTTGATTCATGCAAATTAGATAACTTTTGACCTCATAATATTGTGGCCACAAAAGCATGTTAAATAACAACCAGGTACGGCTATCACCAAAGGGAAAACACCGGTTCACGAATTGACAGACAAATATGACAGACATTGACAGACAAACATGATATTTATCCTCAACATAAATAGGATAATGATGCATTTGCCCTGATGACAAATATTAACAAAT
>BLAZ01000729.1:836020-838520 GCA_014633955.1 Acropora tenuis
CGTGGGTACCCCCCCCCCCCAAACCCTGGGGCTTAACATTGATAGGTGCATTATGATATTAGGGTATAAAGGCACATTACAAGCAGTGGTAGACCGCCACTAAGTGATCCTCATAGAGCGAGCCCCGTTTGAGCAACAAGTACAATTCAATAGGGTTTGGGAGGAATAGGCACTGCAAGGAAAAGTCAGCTAAGGCAAAACCATTGGCATTTTAAATGTCTTCTTCACACCTCACTTCCACATCATCACTGTCGTTGCCTTCCACATCCCCTACCCCCCCTGGTTCTGTCCATCCTCTTCATCAGTTTCAGTGAATTGTTCACCTGGGCCGGTTGTTTGAAGCCTAGTTAGGGCTAACCGTTGGTTAAGAGGTATTAAAACCTATAGGTTTCCATGGTATTTAACGCTGGTTAGCGCTAACCATGCTTCGAGCAACCTGGGCCAGAGATACACTTATTATAATGGACAAAATTCATCTCCTCTTCATCTGACTCCATCATCTCTTCATTGCTGTCCTCATGCCCGTCTTGATTAGCATCATCTACAAGAATTTCCTCAAAACATCGGGTGAGGCAATTCTGTTCAAAAGCGAGAATTTACATTAAATTTATTAAATAGGTGCTTTGGTTTCACAAAGGCATCAAGCTAAATGCCTGAAGAAGTTTGCCTTAATTATGTTCAATGCTTAGGTAAATCGTTTGAGAGTTCTAGTTCTCAAGTCAGTATTAATTTCCTTTCAAATGTTGTTGATTCATTATATCATAATAAACAACATAATTAAATCTTTCCATACTACCTGATAGGTGATACTAAATCGGGAAAGAAGTCCAGTAATTTTAGGTAGTGGACCAAAACAACATCCTTAAAATCACTGATAAGCACTCCCATATCAAAAGTACAACAAATAATGGTCTTTCTTTGCAATGCTGAGCATGACTGACCACCAAAGTTAGCATTCGAACCCTAGGATACCGAGTGCCTTGCTCTTTACAATTATTGAATTATTGTTTGTTACTATTTCCCTCTTATCATGCATACCACCAGCAGTTTAAAAAATGATATATTTAAGACCAAACTTGTGACATTAAGATGAAGAGGTGACACATAGCCCATCTCACAAAAAATGAAAACATAGTAAAAAACTAGCTGTCTCGTCAATGTTTGGGTTCAGTCGATGAAAAATTAACTGCATCTGGAATAGCCATGAATTTATAGCTTGTGAAGAATATGGAAAATGTACTCACTCCATTGTGAAATTTCCCACATTTGGGTAAAACTCCTTTTGCTTTAAATCTCTAGCACCGTGGATAGTATTTATATGCCACACGATCCTTTTCCTCAAGCACTAATGAGGGCACCTCTGGATTTTTTTCTTTCCCTTATAACTCTTTTCTTCTTCTGGTTCTTTATTCTAATCAGGGTCAGCAGCTCCTTTGTGGGGATCTCCCCTGGTCTCTAGTTATCTACAGGCAATGATTCAAGAGTTAACACAAACCTATGTGCACTGCACGTGTACATAAGAAACCAAGAGACAACAACTATGCCCGAATCAATTAGATAATTCAACAGGAAACATAACATAAATAAAGAAGAAACTGAAAAGTTAAGCTCATGCATTCTCCTGGACTAAACATGTGGTTTGCATTGGTGATGAGGCTATTCCAGAGCTTCAGTGATTTTACAATACTCATGCCACTGATTCAGGGACCAAGGAGGGGGAGGAGCTATAGTAGGGCTATGCTGGGATTTATTTTCTAGGGCGCTAGGTGTTGCGCAAATGCAGGTTAAATGGCGAAATACTGACCTTAATATTTCCTTGTATTGCCTAGATTTTTTAGCCTGACCATTTTAAAATGGTTTCCACGGTCTCTTTGATAACGGTAGTTAGGTATAGATTGCTTGTCATGTACACTGGATTAAAGAATGATAAATAACTGAGGTATAAAATAAAGACGGTCTTTTTAGGAATGGAATAATAAGTCATCCACGTGTGGCAAAACTAGACCACGGAATGGCCTCAAGTTTTCAACTAGAACCCTCCCTAAAAAATGCACATCCAAAAACTATTTATTAGCTGGCCTTATTGGTGACATTTTTTCGTATGGTGCCTGGGTCTCTGCGTTGAGGAAGAGTAGCATTCTTCCAAGCAAGGTGGAAGTTCCTTCCAGTACTGAATTGCCACGAATTTTATGACAGGACCTTAAACCAGACTGGCAACCAAAGGAATAAATTGCCAGATCAAGGAGATCGGAAATCATAGTAGGTACCTGCTTACAATTTGACGGAATTGTTTGCGTTGAGGCAGAACACATGTTTGGTGGAGACACCATTACCAAAAAGACTGACCTACGTATTTGCCCTGCAACAACTTATTCCCAGGCCTCCCTGCATTTGAATCAAAGGAGCCTGTGTACGAATATTCGATGAGACCGGGATTTGCTGTTGTGATCGCAATATCTGGTTGGTCAGATATTGCTGTTGTGATCGCAATATCGAATAA
>BLAZ01000729.1:846020-851020 GCA_014633955.1 Acropora tenuis
GTTATAGAGGCAGTGTAAATGAACTGTATGAACTATGTAATGACTACATAAAATTTCCCGAAACTCTCACAGAGGTAAATTCATTGATTGCAACATTTGGAGACCTCACTAATTTACCAAATGTTGTGGGTGCAATTGATGGCTCGCACGTCAGAATAAAGCGAAAGTGCACTGGGTAGATATCAACAGTACAACTTCATGATACAGGCTATTGTTGACGGCGGAAAGATTTTTATCAACTTTGCTTGTGGAATTCCTGGGAGCATGCACGATGCGCGTGTATTAAGACAAAGTACTATTTTTCAAAAAGCAGAAGATGGAGACATCCTAACTCAGCCTACTGTAAATGTGAATGGCAATGAAATAAGTTCGTATCTCTTAAGTGACAGTGCTTACCCCCTTTCCCCTTGGCTAATGTAACCGTTTCCAGAAGACACACAAGACCCGAGAGAAATAACATTTAACAAAGAACTATCAGGGAAGTCAAGCTGGCGTAGTGAACATCAATGACGCCTTCCACCTTTGCTGCAAATGTAGTGTGTAGATTGAGTTTCAGTCGATCCCAACCTGACTTCGAGGGTTCTCTCCGGCCACTCTGGTTTCCTCCGTCCTCAAAATCGACTCCCAGTCTAATCCATCTGGCTGTGGTGCTGTGCTCCAAGGTCACACATGGACGGTATAGCGGCTGCCAGGGGCGCCTTTGTATGCTTTCGGTTCGACCTTGTTTGAGCTGCGTCGTTGCTGTACTTTGCGACGGCAATTAGCAGTGACGGGTATTTATTATATATTTACTATCATCTGGAAAGGTAAAGGTGGAATGTGCTTTTGGAATACTTAAAAATAGATGGAGAATACTTGTAAAACGATTTGATAGTGGAATAAATTTTGCAATAGGTACTGCGGTAGCGTGTGCAGTTTTACACAACATCTGTATTAGAAATGGCGACGGATGGGAAGAAGATGAAAGCAACAATGACAGCAGCCCTGAAGATCATGCTCCGAATGTAATCCGCAATGGAGAGGACATTAGGGAAATCCTAAAAGATTTTCTTTAAATGTTGGTGTGAATGTGAATATTTTATTCCACTAGTTTCAGTTTGTTTGGCTCCAAAAACATTGTCATGCTGATTTCATGACCACATTTTTACTCTTCAGAAAATTAACTGTAATTAAAATTGATTTCTTTGAACATGACATGCTATTGTAAGACTGAATATATCATGTCTACAAACATAAATCCAAAAACTGTAATGATATAAACGTCCACTGACATGTCATAAGAAATCGACGGAGTCAATAATGTTTGAATCGGAAACAGCAACAATGTATAAATAATATTACATTATACATGAACGCATTTCCAATAAACAAAGTCGCAACATTCAACAAATGTACAATGAGTCTTCAAGATCCAGAATCATTGATATAAATTCCATCAGTTATTTGCTGTGAGTGTTATTTTGCAGAAAAGTAGTCAGGTCCCCTACTAGTAGATTCATGTTGTTGGCTTGTTGTTGTTGCACTGCGGTAAAATTTTTCATGAGCTTGTTCATGTCTTTTCATTGTCTATCCATCCTTGCCATGGACGATTTGATAAGCTCTCTCTCCTCATCTTTTTCTTTGGATCTTGCTCCCTTACGCTTCTTTTTGCGATTAGTTCTAGGTTCTGGGCTCGTTTCTTCAGCCGCTGACTTATTAGCGGTGCTCCCTTCACTTGTCCCTGCTTCTGCCACGTGATGTAATGTTACTACATCCCTGTAGCCGAGAACAGTGTCTATTTTCTCATGGAATACAGATTGCCTTATGTGTCCTCCAGTCTGTTTACTGTTCTAGTCCTTGGCGATTTTGTACAGCTGAATGAGATAATTCATCTTTTTTTAACATTTATCGCTTGTGCGCTTGGCTCCAAACTTGCAATTTCTTCCCACATTTTTCATGCGTCTTTGCTCTCTACTAGCTCATGAGGTTCTGCCCATAGGCTTACTAGAGCCCTTTGCCCTTCTTGCGGCCATTTACCATATTGTTTCTTCTGTGTTTCTTCCAAACCTTCTGATGATCTCGGGCTGGTCGGGCTATCGCTGTCAGTAACCACACTTGCCGGACTATCAGGTCGATTAGACAAAATTCCACTCTGTCCCGCTTGATCTGAGAATGGTCCAGCCAGTGTAGGGTGAAAATGAGAAAAATTTTGCATTGGGAACGATCCCTGTGCATAGTAAAAAAGAAAACGTCCATCCATGCTGAAAGTTGGTGGGTAAATATTAAAATTCCAGCCGATTGAATAATTTAACTGCAGGTCATATCTGGGTCGAATGATTGGCGGTGAGAGCTGCGGAAGCGGTGTCTTCTGTTTTTTTTTCGATTTTTTCAAAATCTGCCTGCTCCACCCATACACTAAGGTTTCTTTGAAGTTTTTGTGGAATTTCCGAAATTTGTGAAGATTTTAATGTTAAAAAAACAAATTTGGTCAAAATTTCCCTAGTGCGACCCACCCCTAAGCCAAAATATTTTTTTGGTCATTGCAGCTTCAAGTTATTTTCTATTTCCTGAAACTTCTTAATACTTGAATCAAAATGAGCTACATTTGTGGAAAGTTCCACTCAATAAATTTGGATTAACTTATTTCATATTAAATTTTTCTATAAATCAAAATATTTGCCCCTCTATTTTCTATGTTTAATTATACTTCTCAAATATTGCCCATGGCACCATTTATCTGTCAAGCGAGGTCACATGGAAGGCAGGCATGGAAGGAGATGTACCATGTTTTACGTTGCAGGCACTCTAACTACTCTAACATTTACCCATATATTCTCAATGAGTAATCAATGTCATTGATGTGAATCAAAATGTTTGTCATCAATCATTCATTACCCATCGATTGTCAATAATAATCAAACACTAATCAGTTGAATACTCAATGATTAACCATTGATTACTTATTGATGACATTCAATGTATATTTATTACTCATTTATTGACCTAAAATCAGGTCATATTGCAACCTTGCACCCTGGCACTGTCTCTTTTCCTCAATTGTCATCAAGAAGGGAGGAAAGGAGAGAGATCCTAGGTTTGAGGTTGGTCATACTGTTGTTGTTTGTGTTTCTTAGGGTACAATAAGCTGGCCAATATACTTAAGTGTTTACAAGGCTCAAGGTGACTTAAGCTTGATACAAACCTTGCCTCGTTTCAAATGTAAATCATGCTCTTCTGCATCTGAATGGCAGCGAGTTTTCTGTTATAACAAAGTTACTGCCACCCTTGCTTCCACATGAAGCCTACCTTACTTAACAACTGTAAATTTGTCCTTATCAGTGCCAAAGTACAATGATATATACATAAAATTAATTGTGCTCTGCATAGTTTAATGTTTACCATATGAAATGTGTTGATTCAAAAATTGTTTATTTATTTGTTCAAAATATTTCCAAGCCCAAAACATCTTCTCCCTTCACTCTTGAAGTCCCAGAACATGAATGTATTTTTGCTTCTTCGCCAACTTGCACTGATACACAATACAAGGCTGCTCAGGATAAGATTAGTGGCCCTGTAGGAGGCCACTTGTCCCAAGATAGGCAAATGATTATTAGGGACATAAGTGTGTAATGCACATTTTATCTCAGGGGTTTAAACATCCGTATTTTGTGGTCAGACACTGGTTGGCCGTCATGGTGTTCCTTGATCATTTCTGCTCTTGCATCTTGCGTATAGAGCTCAAAATTGTTGGACTTCCTGGAATTAAATACAACACTTAATTTAATTAAACCATTTCACTGACGTTATAAAACTGGGAAAACCATATTTACATCTATATTCTACTACAGGATCTGATGATCGCTTACTGGGTGAAACTCTGAATTATAATTCGGAGCTACAGCTACATTCAGAACAAATATTCAAAAGCAATCAAACTTTCAGGGGCAATTAATATGATAAAAATATAGTTCCAGTCTTAAGAGGCTATTCATTGCTTTATTACTTAAACAGTACTGTTTCATAGTAATAATTAATGTACTATGGTATTAAGGTAACCACACTCATGAGGAAACTAAAGCTGTAGCAGTAGCAGCTATATTTGCCTGACGAAAGTGGTCACCTTTTGACCCTATGAAACAGAGCTATTGCATTGAACAAATGAATGTTAAGCTAAATAACTAGTTATTTAATAGTATTGCGACAACAATCTGCAAAATAATAATCCATGAGAGTCTGTTAATGCTAAAATCTACACTTTGACATAGACCATCTCCCTGCTCTTTTGATAGAGCTGTCATCTGCCCCACACCTGGCTGCCCACCAGGCTGCAGGTCGTCTTATGCTGTGTGTTGTGAAATCTTTCCCAAAACGAATATTTGATGTCTGAAAGAATATAAAGACAAGACCAAAAATGGAAAAGTATTCAGAACATACTGCAACTGTGCTACCATAGACAATAAACACAAAGGAAATATATGATAAGTGAATGTTGTGGAAATCAGATTAAAAATTGCTTATTTGTGGCATTCTGAGTTTCGTTATCAAATATTAATTTCTTTGGGAAGCACTAGCATTTAACATTTGACATTGTTTCATCACAAGATCAAATATCTCTAATTTTATGTGCTGTACATCAATCCTGTTTTCTGCTATTTTCTCCATGTTTGGTCTGGCCATGAAACACTGCATGTCACTCATATTTGATATGACATCTCCGATTTGGATACTTAAAACTACCTCCTCGTTACCATACATCTCAAAAACCAATATTAAACTTACCAGGAAAGCTTCATTTTGATAAGAAATTTTGCCAAAGAATGTTACCATTGCATAAACAACTGAGAACTGACGGCTCTTACAGTCTGATGTTTGATAGTTCGTTGTTCGGTATAAGTTGTCTAAATAATGTACCTCCACAAAGTATGTAGTGACACATTGAGCACAGTTGGGTAAAACAGCCCTGTTGTTTTTGGCCATTCGTGGGAAAATATAAGTTTGCCCCTTCTTAATTTCTGCAGATG
>BLAZ01000729.1:1131698-1134198 GCA_014633955.1 Acropora tenuis
TTTTATTTCCCTGCAGTCTATTCTGCACTTTATGTTTTCAAATTCAGCCGGCCTAATAAACTTCAGGTAAATAATCTTTTGTAATGGGCAGGCTACCCAACATCAAATACGGGAAATTGGCCCTCGAAGCAATTTATCTGACACTACTAGTTCTGAAATATTAAACCTAAAAGACAGATCTTGCTGAAATATAAAGCGAGTAAGAAAGGTTCAAATTCATCAATGGCTGTATTTAAATCACTAATGTACTTTCACATTCAACATTGTTTTTTTGATTGAAGCTGATGATTATTCACTTCTTCCTAGCTTTGCCAGACTCGGATGCCTCACAGAGATTCCTCATGAACTATTGCAATTGTCCAGGGGAAAACTGAGTGTACGGGTCCCAGTTTCAATAAGTGTACTCAGTTTAAAATCACTTGGCAAGACGTGCGCGGAACAACAGAAATTATTTTCTTCCGAGGTAAAATAGGTATCTCCTCTTTACATAATTGTTTACCACGTTTTCCACCTTCGAACCTGCCTTCTCTGAAGGGACCTCAGCCGTGGAAATAATAAATCAGATCGGTTTTTGCTTCGATTATTAGAGTTTGCAGCCGCACAACACTTGTGTCCAACTCTTTCCCTTTTCCTTACCACATTTGCTCCACATAAGTGGCTCTAACCTTCATACATTCGAATTTTTTGGTTCTTCCCTAGCATGTCGTCCACCATTTTCAAAGCTCGAGGGCTATTAAGCCTCGCTTACATGCAACTTCCGGTTTTTTCTGGAATCGGTGTATTGTATTATGTTTTTTTTTATTTGCAGTGAAGTGTATTGAGCTCTGGTGATACGATTCAGCCTAACCATCCGGGTAGTGTTGCACTTATGTAGGGAAAGAATGGAGTAGCGAAGAACTAACAAGGAGGTACGGTCAAACGAGTTGAAACAAGTTTCGTCTAGAAAAACCAGACCAAACCAGTTTTGAACGTGATTAGCATTTCAATAATTATTGCTCTTGTTTATATTGTAACCCATCAAACCGGTTCTTTTTCTTCCCAACGACACACAAAAAAAGAGAACACGTGGCAATATACTTTCTAGAGATGCGTATAACGGAAAAAATACTTCAATTTAGAGATGGAACGAATGATCAAACAGCAGATTTTTGATTTGAAAATGGACGCATTAACAAGCCGTTTGCAATGACTACAGTTGGATAATAAAATCGTAACCTTACTGCATGAACTTTGGGATAAGATGAAGTTTGGATGTTGGTGCAAAGTTGAAAAAACTAATGAAGATGGAATGGAATTTATAATTGGGGAACTAATGGTTCCAACATTTTACTTTACGAACGAGAAGAAATTCTGACATCAACTTCGTTGTATTAGTCGTCGTTACAAAATGAACAATGGCTACAAACAAAGATTCAATTAATCTTTGACAGTGATCACAATTTTCATAATTACTGTTCTCATTCTTATTCATGCTTCAACATGCAAATATACACTGAACTGCAAAGGCAAATTCATGTTGCTGAATAGGGTTTAACCCTTTATTGAAATAAATGCACGCTATAAAAGTTTCTGAATTATTTACATCAGGGTGTTGGTCTTCAAAAAGCTGTAAGGGGGAGAAGGGGAGAGAAATCAGAATGCCGACATATGAGTTAGTGAAAGAACAATGTCTAAAGTGTGACAAAGTCATCTCGCACCAGAAAAGGAAGCCCGAGGATCAAATATGTGGAGAAAATAATGTGTTGGAATTGCGAAGAGTTTGTTGACCCTAATACTCACAGATATTTTATGGAGCCAATTAAATTTGAAGATGATTCGAGAGAAAAGAGAAGGAAGGCAACAAAAACACATAAACGAAGGTGGGGCACAAAGCGATCGTCATAGCTCATAACTCTCGCTCGTATGATTCTTATTCCTGTGCGAGTATTTTTACAAAGAGTGACTTCTTCTCAAATTGATTCTGAATGGTGCAAAAAATAATGTCCAAGGAATTGGAAGCCGCCCAAATCAAGTTCCGTGATTCACTGAACTTTTTGCCAATGCCCCTGAAAGCCTTGGCCAAAACATTTGGTCTCACCGAATTGAAGAAAGGTTACTTTTCACATTTCTTTAATCGAAAGGACACACAACATTACGTTGGTCCACTACCCCAGCTTGAAGATTATGGCCCTGATAGCATGAGCACGAAAGAATGCCAAGAGTTCCTTGCCTGGAACGAAGAGCTCAAGTCAACCAATTATGTTTCTGACTTTGAGAAGGAGATCGAGGAGTATTGTCGCAGTGATGTCGACATTATAAGAAGATGCTGTTTGGAGTTTAAGAAGCTAATGGAAGAAACCTGCAACCTTAATCCCTTCAAACACTGCATCACAGTTGCCTCCGCCTGCAACTGTGTGTTTCGACAAGAATTCTTAGAACAGGAAACAATTGGTCTTATTCCATCCCAGGGCTATCAACCCGCAAGAAAATATTCACTTATGGCTCTTCAGTGGTTGGCCTG
>BLAZ01000729.1:1211308-1218808 GCA_014633955.1 Acropora tenuis
TAAACTTTCAGTGGTCAAAATGCTAGTTTCATTATTGTCTGATGACTGGCTTCTATTTACAGGCTGGGGAATTATTACTAAAAATATAAGGTCCTTAATGAGATTCAGGGTGCATAACACAGGTACATGTATGAAAACAATGTGAAGTGGTAAGTTAAGAAAACATTTTCTTTTTATTTACCACAAGTCCATTTAATTGCTCGCTTCATTACAACATTGTTTTGTTTTGATAATTATATTACCAATTATTATAATATGGATGGGACCCTACGCGCTCTCTGATTGGTAAAAAACCCATGTTTTATCAGAGTGTAACACAGAAAAAGCATGTTTTATTGTTTTTTTCCACATTACCTCTATTATAGCCAATGAAGAAGCTTAAGCTGTGAATTACACTGGCAAAACACTTTGCACATTCTCAAATGCCCGTTGTGTTTTATCAGTGTAATACATGGCTTAGGCTTCTTTACTTGTTAAAGAAATGGTAACTAAAATAATTATAATGCATAGTTATGTGCATGTATGCCTCACTTGTACTTTTTCATATAAAACCATTATTGGAATGAATAGCTCTAAGACAGCAATCTCTCCTAAGAAGCTCAGTTCTTCTCTGCAAGATGTGATAATAATGCTGGAGGAAATTCAATGTAGTGCTGTACCGGGTCAAAGCTGAGCTACAGTATGAATTTTCTCACAAACAGCCTAGAAGCTAATTAAAGACAACGTGTCTCTGTAGGACACTTAAGATCATGAAAACCAGTTATGAACTGAATTTTTAGGTGACCTTGCTGACAGTTCTTGAAGGGGAAAAAATTAATTGAGTTCAGATGGAAGGACAGCTGTATAATCAGGCCATTGAAGTCAAACAATACTCATACAACGTCATAGAAATATACAGGAAATAAAGAAAATAAAAACTTAAACATCCAATGTTGACAAGTAGAACTTTATTGTCTGAGAAATACATGTAAAAGTACATGTAAGTGAAAATGAAGCGGGTAGTCTTGTTTGCAGCTGTTATTGCAATCATCACACAAAGTAGGGAAAGGTGTTGTGTGATGACCCTAATAACGCTGCTGTCGCTACTGTGAAGGAGACTACTTTTAATGGGGAAGTTCAACTATACCAGCAGAAAAAGTTGCAAGTACAGTGTTGTGTAGTACTCACTTAAAATATTTCATGGTAAAACCACTTGAAAAAGGAAAGAGGTGAAACCTAACTTGTCATCTAGATTAAGAGTAATTGTAAATTACTCAGTCTGGAAAACTTGGGCTGTATCATGGTTAACTTTGTCATTTACTTTACACTCCAGTGCGCATGTGAAACAATTAATTTTTGTAGTTTCTTCCCAAAATTGCCTTACATCCCTAGTAGATTACCTTGCAATGCAAGCAAGAAAAGCTAACTTGAAACGGAGCTATTAATATATATTGTACATTAACATTGCATTAATTTTCAGCACAAGTCTATCACAAAAATGTCTTCCAACCGAGACAAGACCAGTTCTGCGTTTGAGCCACATATAATCAGCAGAGTAACTGCATTCTTCTCCCCAGAGCCACTCGTCTTCAGGCTTAAAATGTCGTTGACGAGTGACCAAAAGAAACGGAGTCTCTGGGGACAAGAATGGAGTAACTGTGGCCCGTGAACATAGAATCACGACAGGCAAGAATGTCTTTTAAAGCACGTTCGTGTGCCATTCTTGAGCCAGTGACTACTTTTCACTTCAGTCCCAAAAACTATTAGAATTCGTACCTAGCATATTTCTCCAACTCAAATAAATAAAAAAACATACATTGTTCATTACTGTACAGGAATATGACTTGGCTTGAACTCCGAAGTCTCATTTCGTTGTCCTTGTAATGTATTCATGTACTGCTATATAGAGCCACTTTCCACTTGTTTTGGAAGTTTCTGGTAGATCACGTTGTCAAGCTGTCTTCGTCTGTACCATACCATCGAGAAGGAACATATTAACATGATAAGCACAATACCCTGGCAAGAGATACAGATGGAAAAAAACAAAAATAAAGAAATAAATGTTAAAATAAAACAGAGGAAAATATTAACATGATAAGCACAATACCTGGTAAGAGATTCATAAAAAAATTAAGACGGGTTCCACTCAAAGTTCGAGCAAGAAGTGCAAAAATTATTTTACTAAAATTCTACTCATGGCACGGTAACTTTTTGAATGTTATTTGAAACGTCTCATTGTAATTCATTTCTCTAGGTGACCCCACGATGAAGTCAGCAAGCATTCTCAAGAAATTTAATGTCAAACCAACCATTTTACTTTAGGGGGAGGTATTCTTAGCACAATAATGTGTTCCCCTCAGATTGCTTTTTCTTTAGATTTATAGTACCCGTGGTTACCAATCTTGGTACATTTTTGTCAAATTCAAGATTACTACTGGTGGTGTGATCTCAAGAACAATGCACTCCAAATCAAGGAATAAAGTAAACTTTATTATTAAAATATATAATTGATGCAAACATGCAAAGACTTGGACATTCCTGGACACGAAAGTGTACAAAGGTGCAAGATTCCACAAAGAATCTATCCTTGACGTGCAAACATTACTACAAGCCTACCAAATTCAATACACGAATTTTCACTCGTGTCACCCACCAGGCGTCAAAAAAGGTTTTATCAAGGATCAAGGGAGAAGCATTAAGGCTTCTGAGAACAAATTCCCCACAATTAACTTTAGAGGAAAATATGAAAAGTTCGAGAAACGTCTTCTGAATAGAGGATACCCAACTAGTGTTGTAGAGAAACACTTCTCTGAAGTCAAATAGCGTCACTTAAACAAAAGAACAGAGATGCACGTACAAGAATATTGCCCTTTGTAACGCAATACCACCCGGCTTCGTCGGCCATATCAGTAGGCGTCAAAACCATCACACGCAAAGACTATTTCCAGGAATTCTCGACCGGTGTCAGGGCACGTGAGGCCTAAGCTACGGGCTGCCCATTCCGCATCAGAGCGGCTCCAAGGCCGGACTGGGATGCGTGACACTGTAGTGTAACTTACTTGAGATTATAGTAAAGAAGAACTGGGGTGCACGTAACCATTTCCTTTAGCTTCTCAATTGCAGTCTGTTGAGGTTCATTCCAAACCCACTGTACGTCATTCTGTGTTAAATGTCTTAAAGGTTTGGTTGTATCGGAGAGATGTGGGAGAAATTTGGCAAGGTATTAGGCCAGTCCCAGAAGACGTTAAACTCCTAGCTTGTCTGTAGGGGGTGGCATCTCAACAATGGCTCGAACTTTGGCGGGGTCTATTCTCAATCCCTGATCAGTAGCCATGTGTCCAACGAAGAGCACTTGTGGCTGTCGCAGCTTGAGCTTCTCGCGGGTTAGGCGAACATTTCTTTCTTTGCATCTTTGGAGGAAGAGCCGAAGATTTTTGTCATGATCCTGAGCCCCTTCTTCAAACGTGTCACCATATCCGACTGCAATAAAATCATCCGCCACCACCTCAATACCCGTCATGCATTTTCCCGTTGAAACACCGGAGCTGATGCCAAATAGCATGCGCCTCCAGCGATAACGACCAAAGGGGGTCTGGAAGGTAGTCAGTATGAAAATTCTTCATCAAGGCCGTGCCAGAACTCATTCTTGACATCCAAAGACCTTTGCACCATGGAGACGTGTCGCAATGTCCTCAACGGTCGGAAGCTGGTAACTTTCCCTCTGTATTGAACGATTCAGATCTTTGGGGTCAAGATATATGCGCAACTTTCCATTCTTTGTGGGTACTGCGACAATATTCAACTCATAGCTGGTGAATGCGGGGCATCCACTGCAAAAACCGAAGCACTTCCAGTCTTGGGCTTGCGTATAAAGTCATTATCTTTGTACTGGATAATGCTCATAGCTAAGCATGACTTGGTGCCAAGAATAGGGCGTAGGTCAGCATTCTAGACTAAAAGGCAATCCAGAAGCAATGACCTTTCGTTCCTTCAGACGCGGATGCTGACGCAACCAACGACTTTAACCTTCGAGCCCCTATAGGCGACAAGCGATGCCTCAGTGTGAGTTACCTTTTCAAGTGCTTCGTCTTTGGATGCTTTCGTATAAATATGTAGTGGCATCACGTTACACTGAGCTCCTGTATCTGGCTGAAAGCAAGCAAAATTACCAGACTCAAATTTCAATGTCATCAGTTGTGAGTCATCAAGTTTCACGGTTGCTATGTGTGTTTGGTACATTTCACCAGCCTCCTCGTCTTCTAAGTCAGCTTCTTTGACTTCCTTGCACTTGCATTTCGCCATGAAGTGTTTCCTCTCTCCACACTTGGACTGGTTCGGCTCTCTTGTTAAGTTCCATAGCCAGAGAATAGCTTGTCCATGCTAGGTGAAATTTCTTCCACTTCTCCGCGGCGTTTTGATCATGAAGTTCTAGGGGCGCTGGCAGCGGTAAAGTAAAATCCTGATGCCATACTAGTAGCATTCGGTCAGCTTTTTTCAGCTGTTCCTTTATGTGCGCGTTAAAGGTTAGTTTCCTGTCCAAGGCTACCCCTAAGATCTTCAGTGTGTCTTGCGTCTCGACCTTCACATTATTGAGTTGAAATTCATATTCATATAATGACGGTCAGACGGCAACGCCTTGTGTTTTGGCGACAATTCGAGGAAAAATAAAGTTTATGTATGTATGTATGTATGTATGTATGTATGTATGTATGTATGTATGTATGTATGTATGTATGTATGTATGTATGTATGTATGTATGTATGTATGTATGTATGTACGTATGTGTGTATGTATGTAGAAACAAGAAAGCTGAATGCCATCGAATTTCCCGAGAAGTAACAAGCAGCGATGCCAAAGAGCCTTTCAGGCTGTGCGTATTTTCTGACGCATCCCAAGATACCTTTTTAGCTTGTACCAAGAGCCCACAGAGAATCAGAGATGGCAAGCACCAAGTCAGGCCTATTGCAGTAAAGTCTGTAACACATCTGAAGCAGCTAAGCATACCAAGCTAGAGTCACAAGCAGCAGTTTTGGCGTCTCGCAAGTCTAAAATTAAGCAAGAGGAATCCGCGATAAAGTTTAAAGCCGTCAAGTTTTTCAGTGATAGCACGATTGCCCTTGCCTGGCTTCAAAGTCCGTTACCCATTTTCAAGCCACTCATGTCGTCTTGAGTGGGAGAAGTTCAAATCAATTTTGACCCGAGTAAGGGGAGGCACATCCGTGACCGATGACGTTTCAAGGGGGATACATGGGAGAGACCTGAATGGAAGATTTTAGTAGCTAGCCGAAGTTCTTGCAACTTTCAGAGGAATTTTGGCCGAAAGAAACCTTGAAATCTATTGAAAAGGAACTTACAGATAAGATATAATTCAGGATTTATGTCAGAACCTGGGATTTCTGAGGCCTATTTTTCACCAATGCTGAAGACATGCAGATTTAGTGCTTCTGCTATTCCACGAAATACAGTTCTCTCTTTGACGATATTTAATCTCGGAAATCATCCCAGCTTTGTTTTAATGTTATTGTTTTTTTCTGGGGGGTGGGCTGATTTGCTGGATTCAAGGTTATAGATAAAGTATCTACGTTTAACAATTTCGTTATTTATCTGGTTCCAGGCTCGTCTACACTGACCCCATTCTGCTAGATCATCTGTACTGGACGATCTGGAAACAATGAAACAATGAAAGCAAGGGTCAATGACTTGTAATAAGTGGAAATTTACGTCCGCTAAGATATTGGTGAAAAAATGTCTTTATGCCAAGCACGATGGTTAATGCTCCCTTATCCAGCTGAGAATAGTTTTTCTGAGCTGGAGTGCGGCGCAACATACAAAATAATGCTATTAGGTGGTGATGATTTACAATGTAATGAGATAATAGAGTTCCTTTTCCGTGGGATTAAGCATCACACCGTAAGGACGGGTGCGGCTATCACCAAAGGGAAGCACTGGTTCCCGTCTGTTCACCGAAATTAAGCCCTGTTGGACGGGGTTGATATCTGGATGGGTGACCATCTAGATAAAACACCCTGTGCTGTACTTCTTGGGAAGTCAGGCTGGCGCAGTGGACATCAATCACGCCTTCCAACTTTACTGCAATGTTTTATGTGGATTGAGTTTCAGTCGATCTCAATTTAACCTCGAGGGTTTTCTCCGGGCACTCCGGTTTCCTCCCTCCTCAAAATTGACTCCTACTCTAATTTAAATAACAGTACTTTGTACGGAAGGGTTATCCTGGTTAAATATTCGAATTATTATAAGAGAGGTAAGCCATCATCGTAAGTTAAGAGTACCTTTGATTCAAGTAAGTGTCTTAGCATCCACAAACGCTTCTTCCTCAGTGTTTGTCCATCTCCACCGACATCCTCCTTTATCCATGTATTTAAAGGTGCCAGAACTGTTGAATGGAATTGTATAAACCTTGATCTAGGAGCATCTTTCATAGCCCTGAGCTTATCTGTACTAGGATGGAGACCATTGACATCAATAACGTGACCTAAGTAAGCAACAGAGGATCTGTTGAACCTACACTTCTAATTCAATTTGGATCCGGTAATTGAGAGCTTTCCAAGGAATTTTGACTGTCTGTCAGGATGATCTTGTTCATCGATTCCTGCATCCTGAATATCATCAAAGTAGCAAATGGTCTTCGAATAATCAATGAGGGTATTAGCACTCTAAAACGCGACATCCTCATTGACATGAAAATGTACAGGCTTTTCTTTCCAAGCTTTTCTTAGAACTTGCTCTCGTTGCCTTCAGTCACAATGATTGCACAATACTGGCTCATTTGCGTTGGCACTGCCTCTCTTCTTTCGTCGCACCACGCGTTGACCTCTATCGATATCTATATCCAAGTAAAGCTTAGCCTTGGTGGCGTATTTAAGTTTAATTTAACTTCATCCCAAGTCTCCTCACCTTCGGCAATTTGTTAAATGCTGATTTTATTTCTCTTCGACTGATCTTATAGGTACTCCGCTTTCAGCTCTTGCTGAGCCAGATTTGAATTTAATTGATCCATCTCATCCTTAGCCTTTGCAAGCCTCGATAAAGTCTTTGATGTCTTTTTTGGGAAACTCCAAACTTACTTTGAGGGAATTAACCGACTCAACCACGTCAACCACTCTCACCATGAGTTATTTCACAATTGAATCAAACAGCAATCGTAGCGTCGATTCTTGTACTTTCAGAACTGTTTGTAAGGAGGCAAACTCTTTTTGTGTCAATGGATGGTTGAGCTTCGTTGCCTTGAAAAGCTTTATTATTTTGGTGAGCAGGATTTTTTCCCCCATAATTTTGCAAATTTTGATAATAAGTAGAGCTCCATACAAATCATATATAAAATAACTTCGTTTGCCTTGAGAAGGTAACGGTTAAAACCGTTTTGCTTTTACAAAAATTTTACAAGAGCGTGGAAAAAGACGTCCGCACGCATCAGCACCCAGTTCAAGAATTAAAAGTCTCCTTCGGGACACCGTCGGCCAAATAAAGCGTGTCAGCGAAGGCGCCGTGGATCTAAATGA
>BLAZ01000729.1:1231565-1234065 GCA_014633955.1 Acropora tenuis
AAGTTGGGCTGCCACGGGCATCGCACATAATTTCCCGAGGGATGGTCGAAGACATTATGATTGTCATCAAACACTAATAGCTGGTACAGGATGTAGGACTTACCTTCTCATCTTTTACAACCCCTTCAATCAAGTCAAAAAGATTACGCTGCTTAAAAAAAAAATCCCTTGTGTCCATATTCGAAGGATAAAATCATTATTTATAATGATCAGAAACATCTTCCACATCCTAAATAGAGCACAAAGACAGGAACAAATATATAAGCATAAACCAAACCCAACACTAACCTAAGGTAACTTTCGTTAAAGACAGAAAAGCGAAATCCGCTGAACGCCAGTAGAATGAAAACAACTAGAGCATTGTGGTATACAGCAAAGTCACCAGTACATATATGCAGTAGTTTTTGTGACACACTGAAAGGCGTATTCCAGCCAAATGAGTTGCCCTTAGTGAAACCTGCGTGTTTCTGCGAATTCTATCGAAAGTCCTTCGTTATCAAATGACTACAACGGCATCTTGTACGGCAAGATCTTCTGTAATACGCAAAAGCGAGCTCAAGAGTGATTCTGGGAAAACCCAGCCGATCTTCAATGAACTCACTCTTCAAAATTTTGTGAAAGAATCAAGAGATCGATCGAGGAACAGCGGTACAAGCATCCCAGAAAAAGAAAAGGAAAACTGAGTACCCCTATTCACCCTCACCTACACAACCTCACGAGTAGCATCGAAAACGAAGAACCCGAAAACGACTGAAGACCGAAGACCCACTCGCAAATTAAGAATGTCTTAGTGTGCAGGTGTCTTGCAAGCAAAGACCAAAAACCTGAAAACTAAGACCCCCCAAAATTATGAAAAGACCCAGGTATTGCTTAGGAGAAGAATAAGTAGTACTAAAAGTGCACTTAACTTAACCAAGAATCGTCTGTTCAGCGGTTTATCGCCATTAAAATATTTAGGCTATGACAAGGGAAACGCGAGCGAAAAGCACAACGTAAAAGAGTTTTTGAGGGGCAACCTTTACAAAAGTAAATTTACATCCACATAGCTAGACCCGTGAATTTAATGATGGAATGATTACATAATTCGTTATTCAGAGGTGAGATTTTATTTCATATCCGGTCCAAACGGTAAAAAAAAAAAAACATGCAAACGTGTGTGCTTAATTATACTTAAATCGCGAACAATAGGATACCTGAACAATCTTTAATGCACACTCTTTTCGCTCTTATTTCCGCAAATAAAAAGTACATTATGATATCTGCCTGTGTTCCTTAATTGTAGGAGGAGACTAATCAAAATCCAATGAAAATGATGAACCTTCAAAAAATATCCATGATTGTCCAAGTACGCACTAATTCATTAATGAACTTTTCAGCGCGCTCTTAGCTGCCTCTGCGAGAACGAGGCTTTTTTTGTTTCTGTTTTTTGAGTGAAGGTTTCTCGGCGGCCAATGAGCGGCAAAAGTATCAGTTCTCCTCGAAAAAAACGACTAATGTTTACGACTTTCGCCGAAGCGATTGGCTATTCGATATAAAGGGCTGTGATATCGAGCAGCCGGTCGATAAGGACGAAAGTTCCGATCTGGGGCAGAACGTTGGTAGCTTTTTGGCAACATTAAGCTAAGATTGATATTCACACTTAAGAACGCAATTGCATAAATTCACTTAATTCATAGCTGCGAGGATCATTTTTACCTTCATTTCCGCAGTTTACGTAAACGATTACTTCATGTATATTATTTTTGGCAAGAACGAGCTTACATTTTCAAAAGAAAACACCCTTCTTTCCGGAAATTGTCGATCATCCCCTATGACCTCCGAAATAAAAACCCATCATGAAAATGATACTCAAATCGTAAAAATTACGCTGCCTATACATGGTTCAGTCAAACCCAGCGTTACGGTGATTTCTCCCACGCACTAAACTAAGAACCAGTGAAACGAGTGACCACATCAGCTTTTTGAAAAGTGTATTGAAATGACAACAACCACAACAAAGGCGTTATGATATAATGATTCACCGCGTAAGATAAAAACGAGTACCAACACCCGTTTCGATTCAACGGTCAGCCTCCTACGCAGTCGTTTTAAGGGGACTCGTATTTCACCTAAAAGCGACTGCATGGGAGGCTAACGGACACACAGCTTTTATTGAAGTATGCATCATAGTCAACGTTATCGCCATCTACATCGGTGTCTCCCCTCACTTTCACATCACAGTGGACAATATATTTTCTTTTAACATGACACTACTGAGACAAAACAAAAACCAGCCAAACGGAATACGTCAATTTCAGCCAGAGAATATGATGTGAGAGGGCTTATCTCCGTACCCCATGATACTCATTTTTAGATCACTGATGTTCAGCGTGGCATGATACTAGTTTCCATGACCGCGCGGTCCAGTTTCAGATTCCATAAGTGTGCCACTATTTGACATGTCTCAGGTCGGCTGATATCTAAACATACAGATGTCAAACTATAAATAGTCACGCATCTA
>BLAZ01000729.1:1276447-1279156 GCA_014633955.1 Acropora tenuis
GTTGCTATTGTCCTGAGATCATTAAAGAAAGATTTCAATGGTTTTCGATTTTGTATTAATATCTAAGGGGCTACTTGAACAATAACATTACAAGCATTGAACAGAACGAAAGCTTAAACAATGTGATTGTTTTCTTAATAGAAACAATGATGGTTGATTCTAGCAAGCAGTAGGTGGCCGGTTGACATACATTTTGAATAATTATTTATTATTACATAATTCAAATTTTCTTTTTCTTTTTTAGCTTTCTACACAAGTGAGAAAATCAAGTTGACCTTGGTTAGTGTAAAAATCATTAACAGTTGTAGTTATCATTTTATTTTTAACTGTACTGTACTTATATTCATACATGATGACTGAAGTTTGGGGCCTTAAATATAACTTTAATCATACAAATTTGAAATTTAAGAACTTTTTTCATTGTTACATTTTACTAGTGTTAATGGATTATGCAAGGACAAGTTCTAACAGAAACATGTAATGAATTGAATTTGAAATTTAAAATGGGTAACAATTTTTCTAAACAAAAATTTGGTTTTATCTAACGAGTTGATAATGGTTGAATTACCACCAACCTTTATCAACTCGTTTGATAAAACCAAATTTTTGTTTTGATCTCTCCCACCGACGCAGCACCACAGTTTCTGTAGAAACGAGAAATTCAACAATTTTCCTAGTGTGACATTTCAATGAGCAATTTTTTTTACTGGATTATGCAATAATTGCAGATTTTATCACAAATTTCTGAGTGTCTATAGTTAATTCAGTTCTGGTGATGAGCGTTGCAATTTTGTGTTTTGCAAATAATGGAGCATTTCTCCCATAAACACAAATAATTGCATTTTTTGTTGATATTAGAACATGCTCTCACTTGTTTTACCTTCCAAAGTTTTTGTAATCAATTTTTCTGTCTCTTAGGGGTCCATGTAATTATACTTTTTTATTTCCATTTCATTTTTATATTATTCATTTTTGAAAGAGCAAGTGTGGTTCCTATAATGTTGTGTCACAAAAAAAGACATTATTTGTATATTTCTTTTGAAGATGATGTGGTGACCTTTGCTTGGTAAAATTTATGATGTTGACTGTTACAATTTCTACTCATGGGGCAAGAATCAGATTCTTTATCTCGTCTGCATTTACAACTGCATATTGTTCCTTCAGGGGATTTTTTGAGGATTTGTTGATTTCAGCTTTGTTGTGGTTCGAGATGATGGTTTTGAGGTTGCACATGTAGCTGTAGCTCAGTTTGAGAGTGTTTTTGTGGAGGATTTTGTGGAGCTTATTTGATTGAGAGAAGTGTTGGTTGATGAGAGAATGGAAGGATCACTTTTGTTTGTACATTCTTATTGTATAGTGGGTTGAACCTGGCATTGTTTCTTTAATTGACAGTCTCTACGTGGCTGGGGTGTTTCTTGATGTGTTTTCATGCAAGACAAGTTATAAATACTTGTAGCCTCTTTTGTTGAGTGCTTCTTGGTATGACATTGTACATGTATATTTGACCTCATTGAAGCACTCCTTATCAGGAGATGTTTCTGATAGATGCTTGTTGATTGGTGGGTGATTTGATTTCTTTTGGACATACAGTACAGTGGGATGTTTCCTGCTTTATTGTATGGATAGTGTTTACCAGCTTTTAGATCAAGGATTATATCAAGGAAGTTGACCTTGGTAATGTTGGCTTTGACTAATGTTTGCTCTTACGAAAGGTTAACAGTTGAAGCGTTAGCTTAATTTCTAAATCTTTCACAGTAGTTATTCATCCTTTATCAACCCGTCTCGATAGAGGCCAATGTTGTCACCATTATTTCTCCGTCTTAGAGGCAGGATAAAAGGTGGTATCCAACAAGCTCATTAGTGAGCATTTGGGATGACTACAGCATGGCATGAATATGTTGCATTCCTTTGTTTTGATGGGTTGGTAATTGTTGGCAAAGTCACTATGGAGAAGTTTTCCAAGTTAGGAACTCTGGACTCCAAGGCTCGCAGAAAATCCCTAGGAGCAGGAATCATGCAGTGGTGAGAGCACTTGCCTTTCATCAATGTGGTCCGGGATCGATTCTCGGACTCGACGCAATATGTGGGTTGAATTTGTTGTTGCTTCTCTTCTCTGCTCTGAGAGGTTTTTCTCTTGTTAGTCCTGTTGTCCCCTGAGTACCTACTCCGGTTTTCCCCTCTCCTCAAAAACCAACACTTCCAAATTCTAAATTGATCCAGATTTCAGTGAATGAATAGCCACTCTGTGGAGGTTCCACTGCAAATTGCCATTATTTGTTTATTTAAAACCAAGTAACCAAGGGTGTAGGGTGGCCAGAACATAAGCGAGAGGAAGACATTGAACCCTGCATGCACTTGCTCCCACGTATGACAATCATGTTGAAGACCCAGGCATTTCCATAGCGGATCCTAAAATCCTTGCTCAATGTGAGGGGCCCTAATGCCAGAAAAGCACACCTTGATGGTTGACTAATGAATGGATCTGGACAGAAACGATGCAAAAAGAAAGAGGGTCCACTCATCTGCTAGGCAAGGGGATCCTAAAGGATAGAGTTTGTTAGGAACAGAATTGACAGAATTTCCTTTGAACAGTAGCAAAATATGCTAACATATTAAGGCCCTAGCAAACGGCTTCAACATTTGCTTCAACATCCTTTCGATTTTGTTGAATGGCAATGTTGAAAGCGTTTGCCACCCCCTTTCAACATT
>BLAZ01000729.1:1293693-1296193 GCA_014633955.1 Acropora tenuis
ACTTCAGATTGACTCTTTATTTCAATGAATTTTATCCAAGATTTATTGTCGAGCAAAGGCCTCAACTTCTTTGACCATGCATGGGCGAGAAGAGCTTTTTTGTCCGTTGCTGATAGACTGGAGTGAAACGTGTCGTGGATCACCTGAGTAAGGTCGTCCACAAACTCACTTGTGACCTCATTGACCCCAACTTTGTCTGTTTCCATTAAAGCTGTTCTAGAGGGATAAAATGACAAATTTGCAGAAGAATCAAGCTTCTTTTTTATCTCACGGTCCAGTTCCTCTCTTTTAATTTCCAGTTTATCACACAATTCTTCAACTTCGTCTTCAGTTAAACTGTTTCTCACTCTTCGCGCCTAGGTTGTCTTCGTGGAAGATGAAGCCTTTGGCTTACGATTGCCTGTAGCTGCTTTTCTTGACGTTTTATACGTTTCTTCGTTTTTTTTTTCTTAGAATTCTTCAGGGCTGCAGCTACCTTCTTCGGTACTTTCATTGCTGTTTTCATCAGGCTGAGCGCTCGAGCTCTCGATTTCACTGCTGCAGTCACTTTCGACTTCGTCGTCCTCGCTCGTACTTCCCGCACTGACGGCTGTTAAAGCAAATTCTACGGCACGATTCTTTTTCGATGTACGTTTTCCTACTACGCTCACTTTCTTGAAGTCATGTTCGTCCACAAAATGTATATATGCGTTTTTCTGCACATCCTCTCCCATTTTTGTTCGATGCTAAATCGCGAACGACGCGAATCATTGCGTGGGAAATCGCTCAGCTATACACATTGGGAAAAATGGGGACATATTATTGGCTATCAGTTAAGCCTCGTGGGAATACCGGATCTCGCAGGAAATCTGAAAATAACTTAAGAGGGATTACGATGGGAAGAGGGCCAATTTGAGGGATTACCTTTTCATAATCTCTTGAATGGCGTCAATTCAACTGGTTGTTGTTAATGAACTTGTTAGTAATTAGGAGACTTCGCGGCTGATATACACTTGATTTTTTTTCTAAATTTGTGCTTTTTTCATTTTTTGTCTTGTTTTGTTAATCTTTTGACCATCACTGAATCTGTTCAGTCCACTCTCAAATTCATGCAGTGAAATGGAAAGTAAATGTTTTACTGAATTAAACAGTATAAAACTGAAATTTGGCCTGTTATTATCTCTAGACTTTTAATATCACATGTACCCGTCGTATTTGAAAATAGATAGAACAATTGTCGTTATGTTCCTCTTTAGCTATGGATGATGAAACTCTATCTGTTGCCCTGGGGTACACATGCCATTTGGTCAGCATGATTGCAAGGTTTCTGGAATTGCCTTTGAGATATCCGGTGAATTATACTGGCTCTAGATCCACGGTCAATGATTTCACCATCGAAAAAGTTCCAGAAAAGGACAGAAAGTGAGAACTTCTTTGTTAATTGTTAAAACATTTTCATTTTTACCTCAAAGGGGGGGAGGGTGGAGAATTATTTCTTCTTTCTTGACATGCACCATCTGAAAGGTGTAGGTTGGAATTACTTCGTAAAGAAGAAAAACTTCTGCAAGTTTATTTTGCTGAGTTAATTCAAACAATTGTCAAGCTCAAGGCAAATGCGGCATTTCCCTTGAATTAGCACATTTCTGGTTGAACTTATTCAATTTGGAAAACGGAAACAGTGTTTGTGATGTATGCGATCGTTTTGTGGGAGAAAGTCTTGTGTGTTTTGCTTGGCTCATAGATGTTCATCAATGTCCCTTTTCTGTTGCGTCAAAACAGTACATTTTGGGACAAATCTTTTCATTTGTTTGTGGCGACAAAATTGCAATTTAGAAGAAATGGCGAAAAGTGTTCCAAACGTTTGGTATCACTTAATTTCTTTTCATGTTTGTAATTGACGATAATTTTCAATGTCCACGGCACTATGTCGGATTCAAGTTTAATTGCCTTTCTGACCCAATCCGGTTGTACGTGAAATATCCAGCTTTCATCCATGTCTACCAATAAGTTCACGCACTTCTTGATTGCGTTCTCTCGTTATTTCAGGTTTCCTTTGTATAGTAAAGGAAAGGAGGGGACAAAATTTTTCTACGGAACGTTTTTGTTAAACAAGGACATCGCTCAGGTAGGCTTTTTTTTTCTTTTTTAAACAAACTGTGCGTACGTAACGTACAGTTTGCGGTGGTTAGGGCGCTTGCCTAGAAATCTAGGCAAGCACCCTAGTGTCGTGATCTAGCTCTCGGGTTTAATTTGTTCCTGGTAGTCCCTTGTTCGACTTCTTAGCTGCATTTGTAAATAGCCAACTAGCTTGCCCCCGGCCTGGTGATATTCTTAACAGTTGTTAAATGTTCTGTTATGTTGTGATTGTGTTCTGAAAAACCCCTATCGGGAGAGGTCAATAAAATACGTATGTGTGTACGTATTGAACTGTCATTTGAGTGATCCCAAATCCGAAAGGTGTTGGATGATGCCTTTAAGAGGGGGACCTTGTTTCCCTATAATTTACCCCGTCGCTCGAAAT
>BLAZ01000734.1:44800-46422 GCA_014633955.1 Acropora tenuis
GTGTACTGACCGAGCGCAGCGAGGTCTGTGAACCATGACCGATTCACAATAGGAATGTTCACTTAAGTTGCTCAATTTGACTGAAAAGTTGGGATTTAAATAGCAACAAAGTTGTTTCAGTTTGCATCTCGCAAAGAGCCGTACGTGATCCTAGCAGGGCTGGACAGCTTTTTCCGGCCCTGCTCGCGCCATCACGTATGGCCCTCATACCGGATTTTCTCAATAGTTTTGCAATAAAAGTATGTGCAGGGCTGTATAGGTCACATGATAAACATCATAATAATTATTATGCACAAAAAAGTTAACATGACAAATTCAATTCCACTGATCAATAATTATTGGCTGGCGCATTTGGGCAATGCATCGGCCAATATACCACTGGAACAATGACCAAAAAAAAGGCATAATAGCATGCAGGAAATACTAACCAGTTCCTAGTGTCCCTGTGCCAAGTACTGCTGTTGTTCCAAGTGTCCCTGTGTTTCCAAACAAGCCTGTACCAGTTGGAGTTCCAAAGGCAGTTGCTGTACCAAACCCAGCTGGTTTTGCGCCGAAGAGACCACCAGCAGTGCTTGTGGATGCATTAAATGGACTTGTACCCAAGCCTCCAGTGGTATTCCCAAAGCTGAATCCTGTTTGAGGTTTGTTTTGTCCTCCAAATATACCACCAACTGTTCCAGTTCCAAGAGTGGCTGCAGATAAGACAAACCAAATCAATACTTATTCATTCTTTGCTTGTTTATACTGTCATCTTGTTTCAGACAATGAAGCACTGATACTCCACCAGTAACAGTTACCGTGTACATCCAGAAAAGCACAAAATCAAGGACATGCTTAACCCTTTACACCCTGAGTGCCAAATGGCACTTATAGATTTTACTCTGTCTAAAGCCAGACGATTTCACTCGTCAGTGGGGAACCCCTTAGGGTGTCCCCATTAACCAATTAATTTTGATTAAAACCCTTTATATCCAAAGAGTGACCAATAATTATTATTACAAAATCAACAAGAGATACAGAGAATTACACTAAAAGATCCCAATAAATTAAGATAATTCTCTTAACTGATATGATAGAAATTATAGAAAATAAGAATTCTCGTATAACAAGTTAACAGCATTTTGTGTTGGCAAAGCCTTGAATGAGCAACATCAATAATTATGTTGAGTTAATTCTTAACTATTTTTGTTCATAATCTGCAATTTTTAGAATTCTGCACAACCTTGCATTGGTGAGTCAATAACCAAATTGTGTCCTGACGTCCAAAAATAAAATTTTCCAAAGTCACCTGGCCTCTAAAAGTTTCATTTATGGAGGCCAAAATGCAGTTTAACTGCTGATGTTTGAAGGTGAAATCTGAAAGCATCACAAAATCAACAGTACCCAAGGTGCATGATCAAGCTTTTCCTTTTTAGTAAACATTGAAACCTTTTTACTGTTAACATCAAGAAAAGAATATTACATAATAATACTTACTACCAAATGGTTTCCCCCCAAAGAGAGTGGACTGAAAAAAAAGAAGTTAAAAACCCTTCAATTGTGCTAATACTACATCTTGATTCACTTGGATATAATCATGATGAAGTTCGATTCCATTTCAAAATAAGAAGAGATAGTCTATG
>BLAZ01000734.1:191736-194236 GCA_014633955.1 Acropora tenuis
ACAAGTTGATCAGGGTCAAATTTGCACCGTGCAGAGATAACGAAGATGACGATTCAAGCGTTCGCCCTTCGTCGTCACTTTCCGATTGGATTGCGAAGATGACGTTTCAAGCGTTCGCCCTTCGTCGTCACTTTCCGATTGGATTACCAAAATGACGTTTTGAGCGTTAGCCCTTTGTCCCTTTCTTGAGAAACCAAGCATTCTGATTGGTCAATGATCAAATAAACTCACAGATGGCCAACCAAATCTTTTGCCTTCAAATCAAGCGCACGCCCTGGATGGCGCAATTTATGGCGCAATTTTTCCGTGATTGCGTGACGCGCGTGCGTTTCGTCTGCTTAACCATCTCGCATTTTTGCATGTATAATCACATGATTTTTCTTGAACAATTTGCACTTGAATATTTTTCAAAGACCCCAAATTGCACTCACCTTAGGGGCTCGTGCAATTTTGTTAGCCTTTGAAAAATTTACTCGTGTTCCAAATTGCACTCGAAATCATGTACAAATTTTTATGTCTCAACTGGTTTTCACTAGCGATGGAGTCGGAATCATAATCAGAATTGCAGAGCAATACGATCAAGTAACGGAACCGTAAGTAGATTGTACATAGCGCGCGTGTGTCGGGCGTTGGGTATCAAACTCCAACAAGCGCCCCCTATATACATAACGCCTGTTGTGCAAGCAGGGTTGTCATGAATTTCTCGAGGAAAAAATAATAGAATTTGTTGAAATCTACCATTGCATCCTTTTCAATAAAGCCAGTGCAATTTCTTTACTCACCAAGTCCCCAGTTTTGGATGCACACTGGAACGCAACACCCTAGTTGCTTTACAGCGAGCCCTGTCTTTCAGGAGTATGTGGTAGGGTACAAAATGCTCAATCCTGTCGAGAACACCGAAAGGGTACGCTTCACCAGAATGTAAGACAGTTGTAAAGGATCCTCAGGCTTGAATATTCCTTTTAATTTTACAGTTCGCTGCGCCATCAACTGGGAGCTTACGCTGAGACGACGTCGACGGCAGCTAAAACGTCACCTGAAAATGTAACTACGCATTTTTGCAATCATTTCTCAATTATTCACAGTTATTACGCTTTGAAAATGTGTTCTAATTATCCTATAATTAAATTGGAACCAGCGCTGCAGAAATAAGACAAAATTGAACGTTTGTCATCATATGCTTACGTCGTCCACACTACTGCAAAACAGGTCATTTCACGCCATGGAAAGAACGAGAACTTCTGCGAAATGTCAAAAAATGAAAATTGCACGTGCAAAGCGTCGAAATCGTTAAATATGCAAATTTGTGACGTTCTTGTTGCCGTCGTCGTCGTGGTTGCCTATTCGGCTTCCTAATAAAAATTTAGCAACCGCGTTGTCACAAAAGCGAGACTGGCCAGGGCCCTCTTCATTTCAATCGTAGAGGACTTGCCATGGAAGATCAACTGTTTCACGAGTGTTTTCAGCAACGATCCAAAACGAAAACTTTCTGTTAGGGTTCAGTCATAACCACTAACTGGTCTACCAACCATGTGACCAGAAACTAACGCATCTGGAATTAATCACGATCTATTTTTGGGATGACATGCTTATGTCCGACCTATGTAACTGAGAAGATTGGTGGTCCTCAGGCTGGACGGAGGTTGGAGGGCTGTTAAAGCCGTGCAAAATGTTCTACTGAGGGGGCAGTGGGGTGAGGTAGCTGAGACGAAAAAAGTGATCCAAGCTGCGCCTTAAGGCGGCGAAATACGAGGTACAAAAACCCTCAACTTGTCGCGCAACATCGTTTCGTTGCAAGTTTTCGTCGATGTTTCCCGTTTTTCACCTTGCGCCATCAACTTGGCTCGCAACAAAAACATTTGTTGCAGGTTGAAAAAAGTTGTTGTGAAAAGTAGAGCGCTGGTCTACTTTGAGCAACAAATTTTGCCTTTGTTGCTCGTTTTTCATCGAACTCACAACTTGTCACGCAACAAATGCCGCCATATTAGATCCACGCTAAGCAAATCAACCAATAAGCGCGCTGCATTCCTTCAACCCGCAACAAAGTTTTTGTTGCGGGACAAGTTGATCGTGCAAGGTGAAAAACGGGAAACATCGACAAAAACTTCCAACGAAACAATGTTGCGCGACAAGTTGAGGATTTTTGTATCTCGTATTTCGCCGCCTTTAGAGGAAAAGGGATTGCGTGCTGACTTAACTAAAGAAGAAGATCATACAGGATTGAGAAAGATATAGCTTGATCGTTCTGGTCCAAAATTAAATAAAATTTAGGCCCAACTTGAATCACCCACTCCCGCCTTGTCAACCCTTGAAATTTCAATTGTCGCCCCCAAAGAATGTGGCGCAGCTATTTACAGCAAAATTGTGGCGTATGGTTTTCGTGGGTGTGCCAAGTGGTGCGAACGAAGTAGGATTTTACGGAACAAAAAGTCAGTATTTCTTCTTTGTTTTAATTTGTAAACACATACAAACACGTTGCGTGAGAGCAGGGATCGATACT
>BLAZ01000734.1:241932-244432 GCA_014633955.1 Acropora tenuis
CATGCTACTGTTACATGAAATTTGCAGGATGTTAGTGGTGGATGTATTTTGTTGGTTTCATCACTTCTGCGGTGTAAAATATTGGCAGTTAAAGGGCCAGTTGGGTTTTTCCTCTCCTTGTCCTAATTTTCTGTCTTCTTAGCAACAAAAATAACTAGCAAAAGGGAAGGTTGACAACTGCCAGAACTGTATAACACCCATTAGATCATTCCCTGGTACATGATTTTGAATTCTCTTCATAATCATACTGTGTACATGGTTCGTACAATCTTGAAAAGTCCTTGAATTGGCTAAGTCCTTGAAAAGTACTTCCTTTCATAATTAGATCTAGAAAAGGCCTTAGTTTATGCCTTACTATTTTTTTGATAATTGAAGTGATTGTGCGATAAAGAATTTGTTCACATACTTCTAAAAATTAAATACAAAAAGAGGTAGCAATAAAGTTGGTAAATAATATGGTAAATATGGTCTGAGTGTTTGAAAAAGTGGACAAAGTTTCGATTCTTTGAGTTAAACTTAGTCCTTGTAAACGTTTTTTTGTCCTTGAAAAGTCCTTGAATTTTGTTTGTTTGAAGGTGTACGAACCATGTCTCTATTAAAGTCACATTAAAAGTATCTTTAATAGTTGGTCTTTGATGACTTCTTGAGGAAATCAGCTTTTGAACCTGTTAGGGTCTGGGAAGCAATGTTCTTGGTGTATGATTCTGAGGTATTTATTGGTTGATAACTGTATAATGGCAGTGTCCGGTAGTATTTCAAAAGTAGCTTTGGGGTGATATTAAACATGTTCAAGGTTACTGGACGGTTAAGTGATTGTATAAACTTTGTTTGATGCGTAGTGCTCTCATTCCCCAGTGACTGAAGAAATTGTTTTCTAAGTCTTTAACAATGGATAATCTTTCCAGAGAGAATAGTTACACCATCTTTTTAAACTTTTTCTTTGGTTTGGCTGTAAAGATTAGTCACTACGATTCGTCTTGGTCTGTTGTGTCAAGACAGTGAATAAAAAATCAGTCTTTCACAATGTTGTCTGATTCTTTTTGCAACCAAAACAAGACCAAGGTTGGACTGTAGGTAGTTTCTAGTTTGGTGAGAAATAAATCAGCAAAATACACAAACGATGATTGGAGGTCACGGTGTTGGGCTGCATTGCGGTCCTCTGAGTCCTGTGCAATTGCGTATTTTGCTTGCTCTCTGACCTTTAACTAAAATTAGAGACTTCTTGCACTGTTGGGCAATTTTGGTGTAAGCATGATAGCCTGTAGTATTGCAGGGTAAGTACTGACACATTGCTTTTCATAATTAAATGAGGGATTGGCAAAATACAAAGAAAATATTGTACTTTCCATGTCATTTGCCTGATAAAATGCAATACTGCAGCCAAAGGAATGGATGTCTTAGCTGAAATATGCTTATTGAACAGGCTAACCAGGGTGAAGGTCTGGTCCCTGAGGTACTTGTTGGGAGTGTTGTGTGAGCCAGCACATAACTGTAGAAAGTAAAAAGCACCATCTATAAACTGTCCTGATCATGCCCTTGGGTGGTTATATGAAAAGAATAATATTGATGCTCGTCACTTTCTGCAGTTCCCTTACTGTCTCCTTTACTCAAGTAAGCTTTTCCAAAACAACATATGTATGAAATATCTCATATATAACTTCACATGTTTCCTTAGAGTAAAATAATCATTAACACTTGATACATTTGGGATAATTCACTACAAGTTGACAGGGTTTTGAGAAAAATGTCCCATTAGTTTTCTTGCCCCTTCAATTCTTTACCTGCATACCAAAGGAGTTTGTATTTTTTAAGGTCTATGAAACACTTGTTGATTCAAAGCAAATAGCTTTGTACCCCTTCCAGGGCCTAGACAAAGAAGTATCCTATAGCAAGTGAGGGATTTATCTGTCTAGAAGGTCCCCATATTGCAGTACTTGTCAAGATTGTATATGGAGTAAAATATAGTATGTGAACTTTGGAAATAATGAGAAGCAGAGAATTATCCTTGCAGTTTTGAACACAGTTTATGCAATAGCTGTTATCGCAGTTGCGCCCACGGACAGAGCCTCCTTTGTTTACAGCTACATGCAGACGAGGCTAAAGGGTCAATACAATGGAAAATGACCCTTTAGCCTCGTTTATGTGTTAAAACTGCTGATAACTCCGATAAGAGCTATTGCAGTTTATGAGACATGAAAAATATCCGTTGGGCTCCTAAAGTAAGTGGCTTAATAACTATAAGCATCAAACTGGTACAGCGAGGTGATTTGTTTATGAACTGCTATCATTGCTGTGAGGATCCTTAAACTTTTCCTGATTCTTAAGTAAACTGTGATGTTAACCCTGACCCATTATGTAATTTCTGATGCTTGAATGACAGGAATGAATTACCTAGTATTCTGACAGAATGAAGCAGAGGCTCGGAAGGGATGTCTTGGGGAGGGTTAGGGGTATTTAACCAGGGGGAACCCAGGATTTTTCTAAGGAGGGGGTGCACCAC
>BLAZ01000734.1:272056-274556 GCA_014633955.1 Acropora tenuis
ATAGTGCGTATATGCGATTTTATTAACGAAATTTCATTTAAACTGAGGATCGGAAATTTCATTGTTCATGGTCTTCGCAGTTACACTAAGCTACTTGAGCAGTAACGAAAGAAAAGCCTGAACGGGTCTCGAACCCTGACCTTTATGATGCCGGTGTAGTGCTCCACCAATATGGGCCATCAGGCTTTCTTGCAGAGCACGTTTTAATGAATGAAATTTCATTAATTAAAACGCATCACCATTATCATAGACCGACATTGGACCTGATAGCTCAACTGGAGTCCCATTCAGGCCTTTCTTTAGCTACTGCTCGAGTAGTCTAACATAACTGCGAAGATCATTGACACTTTAATTGTTTCCATCTGCAGATAAAATGAACTTTGATTAATTAAAAATTTTAACATGTCCAAGGAAGACATTGCGCTCTTGTTCGTCTTCATTTCTTCAGACTATTTTAACTGATTCAAAGGTTAGTTTCTAAACTGAGCTGTGGTGCCTAGTCGGCGGGGAAGTGAAACGTTAAAATTTGGTGTCGAAACTTCGTAAAGGACAAATTTCCATTATGAACAGATAACCAAGTCGACGTTTCGAACGTTAGCCCTCCGTCAGGGCAAAAAGAGGGATTGTGGGTTTTACGGCAAAAAGAGGGATTGTGGGTTTTGTGTTCACCTTATGGAGTTAAAAAGCTAAGCCATTCGTTAAAAAGTGGTGATTTGAACATATGAAAAAATGAATAGAAGGAGAAGCGTTCATTGATTTGTGCGCAGTGTTTAAACATCAATTTTTGTTAGAGTTTTTGAAACTTTGGCCACTATCTACTTTTCCACCAATTTGATTTACCTATAGTTATGTTGAGAACATGCTTTACGCTTGATGCAGATAAATGAGAGACTTGGGCGAGGTGCAATGAGAACTGCAGTCGCAACGAACTTCAGTTCCCCGGCCGCCGATCGTAAGTTCACGTGCGGAACATAGCTTGGAGAAACAACACTGAAGGACGTTGGCAATATTGCCGTTTAATATTTCGAGCTTACCATTTACGGTATACAAGTTCCTTTCATTATAATGCAGGAAGCCCAAGATAGGATTTTAATTTGGACATAAACGAACAACTTATAAAGGTTTAAATGAAAAATTTGAAAAGTTCGAGACAGGCCATTCTTAATTTTTCCTTTGAGCAACGAAAGTAAATTAACGTACTTGAATTTGCTGCTTGTTGTGCCGTTGTATGTTTTTTAAGCGATTTGGTGTCATTTGAAGATCACCCCCTCCCCATTGTCCTCTGGCTCAACCTTTTAATTGTCTCCTCAGCGGATAACTGATTCGTCTCCTTTTAAACGGACCACGCTGATTTTAAACGAATCACCATGTGAAAAATCATATCTCTGTAATCAAATACTGCTATAAACAAGAAAACCTTTTCTAACAAACACCATCCAATTATGTCATGACCTAAAAAGCTAAGAATATTGCACTGGACAATTTGCCAGAAAAAAAAGTAAATAATTGTCATACTTTTTGGTTACCATTTCACGAGTGCGTTATTTACATGCAATTTACAGTAATACCTTACACAGGACATTTCCCAATATTTGCCAAATGACTTAAAATTGTATATTTTGTACTTAGTATTGCCATACTCTGTTAAAAAACCCTAAAATTAGTTCCGTTCTTGGCATTGCTGGCTTTCTTAGAGAATTCAACAACCTAAAACTTTCACTCAAGACAACTCGACATCACGATTCATTATTAATCTTATGCTCAACTTGTTTGTTTTAAATCAAGAACTCTGATCTTATACCAGCTGTTCAGAGAGGGAATACGTAAATCATGATTGGTTGACTCAAAACTTATTTTCCACAGTATGTTGACCATTAGGTTTGACTAACTTCTCTTTACCCTAAGCCTCAAATTTCATACTTTTTCAAAATTTTCGCGGGTAAATTTTCAAAGCTCGGTTGTTGTTTATAGCAATTTAGAGTTTCCCGTCTTCTCAACAAGTGTCAAGAACAACCGCGCAGTTGAAATTTTGTGATTTCCTTTAATGTCAATAAAGGATCTAACTTTAAGGTTTAAAATTCAACACGACCCTTTTCTAAGGCTTTTAGCAAAGACACCATTTCGACAACATTTTGAAAGACGTTAAAGCCAAGGCCTTGAATTCTAACGGTGGTCGGTTTTTTCCTTTCGTATTTTCAATTTGTTTGATTTGAAATCGTTAATAGAGACATAGGTAAAGTCACACATTAATTACTAATTCATTAGCTAAGAACCCAATCACCCGCCCGTATTCAAGTCACATGTACCTACAATGATACACCGGTAAAAAGTGTTTGGTTATCCTAATACGTATCCTTAGAAATTGCTCACCAATTTCTGACAACCTTAACAGCCAAGTTGTCTCTGTTTTTTGCACTTTTAGGTTTGGACCGTGAAAGCAATGCATCTTCTTTTTCTTTTCATCCACACCTAACCAATTTATGCTTCGAAACCAGGAATT